>JARFIX010000364.1:0-75625 GCA_036346125.1 Lycocerus yunnanus | reverse complement strand
GTTTTTTTTCAAAAAATTTCCCTTTAAAAAATTTAAATTTTGGCCCCCTTTAACTTGGGAAAAATAAAATCTTTTTCATTTTTAAAATAAAAAAAAATTTAAAATTTTAAGGTTTTTTTAAAAAAAAATTGGGGGCTCAATTTTTTCCCCTTTTGTTTAAAATTTCCGCCGGGAAATACCCCGTTGGTTTCCCCCAAACCGGGAATTTCCAAACCTTTAAATAAAATTCTTTAAAATTTTTGTATAAAAATTTAAAAAGTGGGGAATGTATTTTTACATTTAAATAAAAAAGGGAAATTTTGGGGAAAATAAATTTTTAAAATGATTTTTATAAAAAAAAATTTTTTTCTTTTTCCCCAATTTTTAAAATCCCTTTTCCCAAATTAATTTGGTCCCCAAAAAAATTTTTTAAAATTTTAAAATTTCTTTAAAATTTTAAATTTACATTTAAAAATTAATTTAAGCCCAAGCATTGCCAAATAACTTCCTCACCATTTTGGAAATATTTTGGTTCTGACATAATGTTAACTTCCAAATTTACCACTATTTTATTCCTTTTAAAATAAAAAATTTCATACGCTAAATTGAATAATTTTCATAATGAATTCTCATCAATTAGCAGAAATTAATTTCACGCATGTGAAATGTATTGTAGCATTAATTTCGCTATTCAATTGTACTGTATTCTATTGTGATGTAAAATTTACAAAATTAGGTTGTAATTATGATTAAAATTTCGTTAAATTTAAATTCGCTAATTACCGCAAATTTTGACACAAAGTTAATTGAATGTAATTTTTCTGTAAATATTAATAACTTTAATTTTGTGCCTAAATAATCAATGATCCATTACATTTAAGGTTCTATATTCGAATTAAACATGCAACAAATTTGTAAACAATAATTATATTTAATTTGCAAAATTTAATTCGTATAAGAAATTTTCAATTTTAAAATGACACTGCTATAATTTATTGATTAAAATGTCATATCATGAATGCAATTGTGATATACCTGTCACATGTTGTAAAATTTCGATAATTAGATTTTTATTATGGCTTGTTGAATAACTATTCCTATGGTTGAAATGTTGTAGATTATTTGAAATTTAGATGTATTTAATAAAATGTTTTATGAATATTTAACTTGATATGTGATTGTTGAATATTGAGTTATTAGTCTTTTTATTGCAAAGTAATTTGTGCAATCTAATTTAAATTATAAGTATCATTTTCTTTGATGTCCTTATCAGAAGATCATAATTTAACATATAACCTTAATTGTTCAAATTATCCGACATGATGTTTATATTGATAGGAATTTCGATTAAACAGTTGGTAATGATAGCGATTTTGTAGTTGTGAAACTTGTTTGTTGTTGTTAAATTATTTATAAGAATTAGTTGATATTTAATAAATTTGTTACTATAATTTATATTTTAATTTTTATTTATTATAATAGTATTCTTATGTAAATCGAAAGAACTTTAAAAGTAAAAACAAAGTTAATTTTGAGGTTCATTTAAAAATTATTTCACTGTTAGATAGATAAAAATAAGTCGATTATGAATAGAATCATTCTCATGGGCAAACTGCAAACTTCAAAGCAGTACATCAGCTTCGGATCTCGCACCATTAAGAACCACTTTTAAGAAATCTGTTTTGACTTTAAAATATTTACAGCAAATTTTGTTACTATAAACCAGCCGGTGAAAATCGGCTTAAGCAAAGTTCTACTTCGCTCCGGCCGCTACAGTCGTTTTGACAAACGCAACCACGCTAATTCTCGGATTCACCCTTTAAAAATTATTTCACTGTTAGATAGATGAAAATAAGTCGATTATGAATAGAATCATTCTCATGGGCAAACTGCAAGACTTCAAAGCAGTACATCAGCTTGGGATCTCGCACCATTAAGAACCACTTTTAAGAAATCTGTTTTGACTTTAAAATATTTACAGCAAATTTTTATTACTATAAACCAGCCGGTGAAAATCGGCTTAAGCAAAGTTCTACTTCGCTCCGGCCGCTACGAGTCGTTTTGACAAACGCAACCACGCTAATTCTCGGATTCACCCTTTTAAAAAATTATTTCACTGTTAGATAGATGAAAATAAGTCGATTATGAATAGAATCATTCTCATGGGCAAACTGCAAGACTTCAAAGCAGTACATCAGCTTCGGATCTCGCACCATTAAGAACCACTTTTAAGAAATCTGTTTTGACTTTAAAATATTTGCAGCAAATTTTTGTTACTATAAACAAGCCGGTGAAACTCGGCTTAAGCAAAGTTCTACTTCGCTCCGGCCGCTACAAGTTGTTTTGACAAACGCAACCACCCTAATTCTCGGATTCACCCATTTAAAAAATTATTTCACTGTTAGATAGATGAAAATAAGTCGATTATGAATAGAATCATTCTCATGGGCAAACTGCAAGACTTCAAAGCAGTACATCAGCTTCGGATCTCGCACCATTAAGAACCACTTTTAAGAAATCTGTTTTGACTTTAAAATATTTACAGCAAATTTTTATTACTATAAACCAGCCGGTGAAAATCGGCTTAAGCAAAGTTCTACTTCGCTCCGGCCGCTACGAGTCGTTTTGACAAACGCAACCACGCTAATTCTCGGATTCACCCATTTAAAAATTATTTCACTGTTAGATAAATGAAAATAAGTCGATTATGAATAGAATCATTCTCATGGGCAAACTGCAAAACTTCAAAGCAGTACATCAGCTTCGGATCTTGCACCATTAAGAACCACTTTTAAGAAATCTGTTTTGACTTTAAATTATTTGCAGCAAATTTTTGTTACTATAAACAAGCCGGTGAAATTCGGCTTAAGCAAAGTTCTACTTCGCTCCGGCCGCTACGAGTCGTTTTGACAAACGCAACCACGCTAATTCTCGGATTCACCCTTTTAAAAAATTATTTCACTGTTAGATAGATGAAAATAAGTCGATTATGAATAGAATCATTCTCATGGGCAAACTGCAAGACTTCAAAGCAGTACATCAGCTTCGGATCTCGCACCATTAAGAACCACTTTTAAGAAATCTGTTTTGACTTTAAAATATTTACAGCAAATTTTTATTACTATAAACCAGCCGGTGAAAATCGGCTTAAGCAAAGTTCTACTTCGCTCCGGCCGCTACGAGTCGTTTTGACAAACGCAACCACGCTAATTCTCGGATTCACCCATTTAAAAAATTATTTCACTGTTAGATAGATGAAAATAAGTCGATTATGAATAGAATCATTCTCATGGGCAAACTGCAAGACTTCAAAGCAGTACATCAGCTTCGGATCTCGCACCATTAAGAACCACTTTTAAGAAATCTGTTTTGACTTTAAAATATTTACAGCAAATTTTTATTACTATAAACCAGCCGGTGAAAATCGGCTTAAGCAAAGTTCTACTTCGCTCCGGCCGCTACGAGTCGTTTTGACAAACGCAACCACGCTAATTCTCGGATTCACCCATTTAAAAATTATTTCACTGTTAGATAGATGAAAATAAGTCGATTATGAATAGAATCATTCTCATGGGCAAACTGCAAGACTTCAAAGCAGTACATCAGCTTCGGATCTCGCACCATTAAGAACCACTTTTAAGAAATCTGTTTTGACTTTAAAATATTTACAGCAAATTTTGTTACTAAAAACCCAAGCCGGTGAAAATCGGCTAAGCAAAGTTCTACTTCGCTCCGGCCGCTACAAGTCGTTTTGACAAACGCAACCACGCTAATTCTCGGATTCACCCATTTAAAAATTATTTCACTGTTAGATAGATGAAAATAAGTCGATTATGAATAGAATCATTCTCATGGGCAAACTGCAAGACTTCAAAGCAGTACATCAGCTTCGGATCTCGCACCATTAAGAACCACTTTTAAGAAATCTGTTTTGACTTTAAAATATTTACAGCAAATTTTTGTTACTATAAACCAGCCGGTGAAAATCGGCTAAGCAAAGTTCTACTTCGCTCCGGCCGCTACGAGTCGTTTTGACAAACGCAACCACGCTAATTCTCGGATTCACCCATTTAAAAATTATTTCACTGTTAGATAGATGAAAATAAGTCGATTATGAATAGAATCATTCTCATGGGCAAACTGCAAGACTTCAAAGCAGTACATCAGCTTCGGATCTCGCACCATTAAGAACCACTTTTAAGAAATCTGTTTGACTTTAAAATATTTACAGCAAATTTTTATTACTATAAACCAGCCGGTGAAAATCGGCTTAAGCAAAGTTCTACTTCGCTCCGGCCGCTACGAGTCGTTTTGACAAACGCAACCACGCTAATTCTCGGATTCACCCATTTAAAAATTATTTCACTGTTAGATAGATGAAAATAAGTCGATTATGAATAGAATCATTCTCATGGGCAAACTGCAAAACTTCAAAGCAGTACATCAGCTTCGGATCTTGCACCATTAAGAACCACTTTTAAGAAATCTGTTTTGACTTTAAATTATTTGCAGCAAATTTTTGTTACTATAAACAAGCCGGTGAAAATCGGCTAAGCAAAGTTCTACTTCGCTCCGGCCGCTACAAGTCGTTTTGACAAACGCAACCACGCTAATTCTCGGATTCACCCATTTAAAAATTATTTCACTGTTAGATAGATGAAAATAAGTCGATTATGAATAGAATCATTCTCATGGGCAAACTGCAAGACTTCAAAGCAGTACATCAGCTTCGGATCTCGCACCATTAAGAACCACTTTTAAGAAATCTGTTTTGACTTTAAAATATTTACAGCAAATTTTGTTACTATAAACCAGCCGGTGAAAATCGGCCTAAGCAAAGTTCTACTTCGCTCCGGCCGCTACGAGTTGTTTTGACAAACGCAACCACGCTAATTCTCGGATTCACCCATTTAAAAATTATTTCACTGTTAGATAGATGAAAATAAGTCGATTATGAATAGAATCATTCTCATGGGCAACTGCAAGACTTCAAAGCAGTACATCAGCTTCGGATCTCGCACCATTAAGAACCACTTTTAAGAAATCTGTTTTGACTTTAAAATATTTACAGCAAATTTTATTACTATAAACCAGCCGGTGAAAATCGGCTTAAGCAAAGTTCTACTTCGCTCCGGCCGCTACGAGTCGTTTTGACAAACGCAACCACGCTAATTCTCGGATTCACCCATTTAAAAATTATTTCACTGTTAGATAGATGAAAATAAGTCGATTATGAATAGAATCATTCTCATGGGCAAACTGCAAGACTTCAAAGCAGTACATCAGCTTCGGATCTCGCACCATTAAGAACCACTTTTAAGAAATCTGTTTTGAATTTAAAATATTTACAGAAAATTTTTTATTACTATAAACCAGCCGGTGAAAATCGGCTTAAGCAAAGTTCTACTTCGCTCCGGCCGCTACGAGTCGTTTTGACAAACGCAACCACGCTAATTCTCGGATTCACCCATTTAAAAATTATTTCACTGTTAGATAGATGAAAATAAGTCGATTATGAATAGAATCATTCTCATGGGCAAACTGCAAGACTTCAAAGCAGTACATCAGCTTCGGATCTCGCACCATTAAGAACCACTTTTAAGAAATCTGTTTTGACTTTAAAATATTTACAGCAAATTTTGTTACTATAAACCAGCCGGTGAAAATCGGCTTAAGCAAAGTTCTACTTCGCTCCGGCCGCTACGAGTTGTTTTGACAAACGCAACCACGCTAATTCTCGGATTCACCCATTTAAAAATTATTTCACTGTTAGATAGATGAAAATAAGTCGATTATGAATAGAATCATTCTCATGGGCAACTGCAAGACTTCAAAGCAGTACATCAGCTTCGGATCTCGCACCATTAAGAACCACTTTTAAGAAATCTGTTTTGACTTTAAAATATTTACAGCAAATTTTGTTACTATAAACCAGCCGGTGAAAATCGGCTTAAGCAAAGTTCTACTTCGCTCCGGCCGCTACGAGTCGTTTTGACAAACGCAACCACGCTAATTCTCGGATTCACCCATTTAAAAATTATTTCACTGTTAGATAGATGAAAATAAGTCGATTATGAATAGAATCATTCTCATGGGCAAACTGCAAGACTTCAAAGCAGTACATCAGCTTCGGATCTCGCACCATTAAGAACCACTTTTAAGAAATCTGTTTTGACTTTAAAATATTTACAGCAAATTTTTATTACTATAAACCAGCCGGTGAAAATCGGCTTAAGCAAAGTTCTACTTCGCTCCGGCCGCTACGAGTCGTTTTGACAAACGCAACCACGCTAATTCTCGGATTCACCCATTTAAAAATTATTTCACTGTTAGATAGATGAAAATAAGTCGATTATGAATAGAATCATTCTCATGGGCAAACTGCAAGACTTCAAAGCAGTACATCAGCTTCGGATCTCGCACCATTAAGAACCACTTTTAAGAAATCTGTTTTGACTTTAAAATATTTACAGCAAATTTTTATTACTATAAACCAGCCGGTGAAAATCGGCTTAAGCAAAGTTCTACTTCGCTCCGGCCGCTACGAGTCGTTTTGACAAACGCAACCACGCTAATTCTCGGATTCACCCATTTAAAAAATTATTTCACTGTTAGATAGATGAAAATAAGTCGATTATGAATAGAATCATTCTCATGGGCAAACTGCAAGACTTCAAAGCAGTACATCAGCTTCGGATCTCGCACCATTAAGAACCACTTTTAAGAAATCTGTTTTGACTTTAAAATATTTACAGCAAATTTTTATTACTATAAACCAGCCGGTGAAAATCGGCTTAAGCAAAGTTCTACTTCGCTCCGGCCGCTACGATTTCGTTTTGACAAACGCAACCACGCTAATTCTCGGATTCACCCATTTAAAAATTATTTCACTGTTAGATAGATGAAAATAAGTCGATTATGAATAGAATCATTCTCATGGGCAAACTGCAAGACTTCAAAGCAGTACATCAGCTTCGGATCTCGCACCATTAAGAACCACTTTTAAGAAATCTGTTTTGACTTTAAAATATTTACAGCAAATTTTATTACTATAAACCAGCCGGTGAAAATCGGCTTAAGCAAAGTTCTACTTCGCTCCGGCCGCTACGAGTCGTTTTGACAAACGCAACCACGCTAATTCTCGGATTCACCCATTTAAAAAATTATTTCACTGTTAGATAGATGAAAATAAGTCGATTATGAATAGAATCATTCTCATGGGCAAACTGCAAGACTTCAAAGCAGTACATCAGCTTCGGATCTCGCACCATTAAGAACCACTTTTAAGAAATCTGTTTTGACTTTAAAATATTTACAGCAAATTTTTATTACTATAAACCAGCCGGTGAAAATCGGCTTAAGCAAAGTTCTACTTCGCTCCGGCCGCTACGAGTCGTTTTGACAAACGCAACCACGCTAATTCTCGGATTCACCCATTTAAAAATTATTTCACTGTTAGATAGATGAAAATAAGTCGATTATGAATAGAATCATTCTCATGGGCAAACTGCAAGACTTCAAAGCAGTACATCAGCTTCGGATCTCGCACCATTAAGAACCACTTTTAAGAAATCTGTTTTGACTTTAAAATATTTACAGCAAATTTTATTACTATAAACCAGCCGGTGAAAATCGGCTTAAGCAAAGTTCTACTTCGCTCCGGCCGCTACGAGTCGTTTTGACAAACGCAACCACGCTAATTCTCGGATTCACCCATTTAAAAATTATTTCACTGTTAGATAGATGAAAATAAGTCGATTATGAATAGAATCATTCTCATGGGCAAACTGCAAGACTTCAAAGCAGTACATCAGCTTCGGATCTCGCACCATTAAGAACCACTTTTAAGAAATCTGTTTTGACTTTAAAATATTTACAGAAAATTTTTTATTACTATAAACCAGCCGGTGAAAATCGGCTTAAGCAAAGTTCTACTTCGCTCCGGCCGCTACGAGTCGTTTTGACAAACGCAACCACGCTAATTCTCGGATTCACCCATTTAAAAATTATTTCACTGTAAGATAGATGAAAATAAGTCGATTATGAATAGAATCATTCTCATGGGCAAACTGCAAGACTTCAAAGCAGTACATCAGCTTCGGATCTCGCACCATTAAGAACCACTTTTAAGAAATCTGTTTTGACTTTAAAATATTTACAGCAAATTTTTATTACTATAAACCAGCCGGTGAAAATCGGCTTAAGCAAAGTTCTACTTCGCTCCGGCCGCTACGAGTTGTTTTGACAAACGCAACCACGCTAATTCTCGGATTCACCCATTTAAAAATTATTTCACTGTAAGATAGATGAAAATAAGTCGATTATGAATAGAATCATTCTCATGGGCAAACTGCAAGACTTCAAAGCAGTACATCAGCTTCGGATCTCGCACCATTAAGAACCACTTTTAAGAAATCTGTTTTGACTTTAAAATATTTACAGCAAATTTTATTACTATAAACCAGCCGGTGAAAATCGGCTTAAGCAAAGTTCTACTTCGCTCCGGCCGCTACGAGTCGTTTTGACAAACGCAACCACGCTAATTCTCGGATTCACCCATTTAAAAATTATTTCACTGTTAGATAGATGAAAATAAGTCGATTATGAATAGAATCATTCTCATGGGCAAACTGCAAGACTTCAAAGCAGTACATCAGCTTCGGATCTCGCACCATTAAGAACCACTTTTAAGAAATCTGTTTTGACTTTAAAATATTTACAGCAAATTTTTATTACTATAAACCAGCCGGTGAAAATCGGCTTAAGCAAAGTTCTACTTCGCTCCGGCCGCTACGAGTCGTTTTGACAAACGCAACCACGCTAATTCTCGGATTCACCCATTTAAAAATTATTTCACTGTTAGATAGATGAAAATAAGTCGATTATGAATAGAATCATTCTCATGGGCAAACTGCAAGACTTCAAAGCAGTACATCAGCTTCGGATCTCGCACCATTAAGAACCACTTTTAAGAAATCTGTTTTGACTTTAAAATATTTACAGCAAATTTTTTACTATAAACCAGCCGGTGAAAATCGGCTAAGCAAAGTTCTACTTCGCTCCGGCCGCTACGAGTCGTTTTGACAAACGCAACCACGCTAATTCTCGGATTCACCCATTTAAAAATTATTTCACTGTTAGATAGATGAAAATAAGTCGATTATGAATAGAATCATTCTCATGGGCAACTGCAAGACTTCAAAGCAGTACATCAGCTTCGGATCTCGCACCATTAAGAACCACTTTTAAGAAATCTGTTTTGACTTTAAAATATTTACAGCAAATTTTTGTTACTATAAACCAGCCGGTGAAATTCGGCTTAAGCAAAGTTCTACTTCGCTCCGGCCGCTACGAGTCGTTTTGACAAACGCAACCACGCTAATTCTCGGATTCACCCATTTAAAAATTATTTCACTGTTAGATAGATGAAAATAAGTCGATTATGAATAGAATCATTCTCATGGGCAAACTGCAAGACTTCAAAGCAGTACATCAGCTTCGGATCTCGCACCATTAAGAACCACTTTTAAGAAATCTGTTTTGACTTTAAAATATTTACAGAAAATTTTTTATTACTATAAACCAGCCGGTGAAAATCGGCTTAAGCAAAGTTCTACTTCGCTCCGGCCGCTACGAGTCGTTTTGACAAACGCAACCACGCTAATTCTCGGATTCACCCATTTAAAAATTATTTCACTGTTAGATAGATGAAAATAAGTCGATTATGAATAGAATCATTCTCATGGGCAAACTGCAAGACTTCAAAGCAGTACATCAGCTTCGGATCTCGCACCATTAAGAACCACTTTTAAGAAATCTGTTTTGACTTTAAAATATTTACAGCAAATTTTGTTACTATAAACCAGCCGGTGAAAATGGGCCCTAAGCAAAGTTCTACTTCGCTCCGGCCGCTACAGTCGTTTTGACAAACGCAACCACGCTAATTCTCGGATTCACCCATTTAAAAATTATTTCACTGTTAGATAGATAAAAATAAGTCGATTATAAATAGAATCATTCTCATGGGCGAACTGCAAGACTTCAAAGCAGTACATCAGCTTCGGATCTCGCACCATTAAGAACCACTTTTAAGAAATCTGTTTTGACTTTAAAATATTTACAGCAAATTTTTGTTACTATAAACCAGCCGGTGAAAATCGGCTTAAGCAAAGTTCTACTTCGCTCCGGCCGCTACGAGTTGTTTTGACAAACGCAACCACGCTAATTCTCGGATTCACCCATTTAAAAATTATTTCACTGTTAGATAGATGAAAATAAGTCGATTATGAATAGAATCATTCTCATGGGCAAACTGCAAGACTTCAAAGCAGTACATCAGCTTCGGATCTCGCACCATTAAGAACCACTTTTAAGAAATCTGTTTTGACTTTAAAATATTTACAGCAAATTTTATTACTATAAACCAGCCGGTGAAAATCGGCTTAAGCAAAGTTCTACTTCGCTCCGGCCGCTACGAGTCGTTTTGACAAACGCAACCACGCTAATTCTCGGATTCACCCATTTAAAAATTATTTCACTGTTAGATAGATGAAAATAAGTCGATTATGAATAGAATCATTCTCATGGGCAAACTGCAAGACTTCAAAGCAGTACATCAGCTTCGGATCTCGCACCATTAAGAACCACTTTTAAGAAATCTGTTTTGACTTTAAAATATTTACAGAAAATTTTTTGTTACTATAAACCAGCCGGTGAAAATCGGCTTAAGCAAAGTTCTACTTGCTCCGGCCGCTACGAGTCGTTTTGACAAACGCAACCACGCTAATTCTCGGATTCACCCATTTAAAAATTATTTCACTGTTAGATAGATGAAAATAAGTCGATTATGAATAGAATCATTCTCATGGGCAAACTGCAAGACTTCAAAGCAGTACATCAGCTTCGGATCTCGCATCATTAAGAACCACTTTTAAGAAATCTGTTTTGACTTTAAAATATTTACAGCAAATTTTTGCTACTATAAACAAGCCGGTGAAACTCGGCTTAAGCAAAGTTCTACTTCGCTCCGGCCGCTACAAGTCGTTTTGACAAACGCAACCACGCTAATTCTCGGATTCACCCATTTAAAAATTATTTCACTGTTAGATAGATGAAAATAAGTCGATTATGAATAGAATCATTCTCATGGGCAAACTGCAAGACTTCAAAGCAGTACATCAGCTTCGGATCTCGCACCATTAAGAACCACTTTTAAGAAATCTGTTTTGACTTTAAAATATTTACAGCAAATTTTTATTACTATAAACCAGCCGGTGAAAATCGGCTTAAGCAAAGTTCTACTTCGCTCCGGCCGCTACGAGTCGTTTTGACAAACGCAACCACGCTAATTCTCGGATTCACCCATTTAAAAATTATTTCACTGTTAGATAGATGAAAATAAGTCGATTATGAATAGAATCATTCTCATGGGCAAACTGCAAGACTTCAAAGCAGTACATCAGCTTCGGATCTCGCACCATTAAGAACCACTTTTAAGAAATCTGTTTTGACTTTAAAATATTTACAGCAAATTTTTATTACTATAAACCAGCCGGTGAAAATCGGCTTAAGCAAAGTTCTACTTCGCTCCGGCCGCTACGAGTCGTTTTGACAAACGCAACCACGCTAATTCTCGGATTCACCCATTTAAAAAATTATTTCACTGTTAGATAGATGAAAATAAGTCGATTATGAATAGAATCATTCTCATGGGCAAACTGCAAGACTTCAAAGCAGTACATCAGCTTCGGATCTCGCACCATTAAGAACCACTTTTAAGAAATCTGTTTTGACTTTAAAATATTTAAGCAAATTTTTATTACTATAAACCAGCCGGTGAAAATCGGCTTAAGCAAAGTTCTACTTCGCTCCGGCCGCTACGAGTCGTTTTGACAAACGCAACCACGCTAATTCTCGGATTCACCCATTTAAAGAATTATTTCACTGTTAGATAGATGAAAATAAGTCGATTATGAATAGAATCATTCTCATGGGCAAACTGCAAGACTTCAAAGCAGTACATCAGCTTCGGATCTCGCACCATTAAGAACCACTTTTAAGAAATCTGTTTTGACTTTAAAATATTTACAGCAAATTTTTATTACTATAAACCAGCGTGAAAATCGGCTTGAAAGTTACTTCTGTAGCTCGCAAGCCACGTAATTTGTTCAAAAATTTACTTTGCTCGAGAAATGCTATGAATTGTCATTTACAAACGCAACTTCAACGCGTAATATCTTCGGATTCGACCATTTAAAGATATACTTTAAGAACTGTTGTAGATTAAAATATAGTACGCAATTATGTAATAAATCAGCTCATGGTGCAAATGCAAGACTTCAAGCAAAGTTCTACTTCGATCTCGCACCATTACGAACCGTCTTTTAAAAGACTCGTGCTTTTGGACTTTAAAAATTTAATCAAATTTTTTATTCATATAAAACGCATACGTGAAAATCGATTAAGCAATTATGTTCTAGATCTCTGCAAGGCATTCATAGTTTTTGCAATTAAGAACCATTTTAATTTCTTCCTTAAAATATGCTGTAATTTCACATAAAAATATGAATTTTAATAATAACCTTGAAAATTTGTAAGTTTTCAAAGACTTGTGACGCTTTTAAGAAAACTAAGAATTCGAAAAGATGACCACTAAAAGTCTATTCGCTTAACCAGTAAAATTAAGCATTTATCGGTAGAGCAGTGTCTATGACAAACTCAAACTAAAATTCTACGTCGACTGCAGAATTAATTTTATAACAATTTTTAAATTTCATAAAGCTGACGAATGCATTCATTCCGGACGCTTCATAAAATTAACGTAACTTCATTTTCGTAACTCCTATAGAAAGACAATTAAAAAAATTAAAAATTTCTTTTCTAGTAAATTTGAATTCAAATGACTAACAAGTTTACAGTTTCGGCAATTTGAAAACGCAAAGTAATCTTACCTTTAAAAATCTATAATTGAAATTTAAAATGAAAATAAGGAAATATAAATCTTTACTAAAACACCAAATATTCTAACTTTAATTTTATTAACCAATCCTGTACTTAGAAATTTGGTACAATATAATCTTCTCTATTTTAAAAGTATCCCATATTTTAGTATTTGATTGTTTTAAGCGAAGTAAGACTTAAATTCTTTACTTTATCTTATATTTTATGCGCTTGCATTCTTCCATTGTTAGAAGTGGCGCCCACAACAAAATAGAATCCTAACTATTATGTCAGTAACGATTTCGATTACTATGAATTAAACCCTGATCATGCAAATTTAAGATCGAAGTCGCTATTATTTTTGCGGTTTTTTTCAAGTAACCACCACTGGTGAGCATCGCTATGGGAATTCCTTTCGAGCGAAGCTTTTGAAATACCAATTCGTCTCTTCTAATGATGCCCTGAAAAATCCAAATATCCGGTTATTTTTACAAATACGCCATAGTTCAGGTTTGTAACTTTGCTAACTTGAGTGTTTCAAAATTAGTTAGCAAAGTTTCAAACCGACCAATTTTTGATATCTCACCTGTGCAGAGATACACAAGCATCCTAATCTATCGCCCTTCAAAATATCGGTTCCAGCATTATAAACAACAAAATCCGGATGAAACTCTTGCAAGGCTTCGTCAAGGTTCCTAATAAATCAGTGAAAGCAATAACTCAACAGATCTGACAAATTTTCTTACGTTTCTACTTTGTTTAAATATTCTTCGTCCTTGGTCATTTTTTAGTTCCACCCTCCGTGTGATTCCTCGCTACCCTTTCTATCAAACGGTAAATTTCCTTGTTGTACACATCCATAACGTAAACATTTTCGTTGTCCATAAATCATGTTCGTGGCCATTACCCTGCAAAAAGTTAAATTAGAATCATATAACTTGCTTCCCGGAACTGTAATACCTGGTGAGCATCTAAATCCAAAATCATGACGTTTCTTACAGTTAATGGAAAATGCAAATATAAAATTCTACAAGTAATGAAATATCGGCATAGGCACAAAATCCCCCACCAGATGAAGCACTGCAATGATGGAAACCGCCTCCAATATTAATAGCCCATCCTCTTTCCAGTGCCAATTTTCCGGCCAAAATGGACCCTCCAGTTTGGTATCTGCCCACATAACCGACGGTGTATACTTTACCCGAACATTTCACAACTCACCTCATTCGCTTTAAATATCCTAATTGTACTAAAAATTTGGCACAAACATCAGTGGTGGAACTTCCGCTATTTTGGCCACATTTAAGCTGCACTGCAAAAGTGAAACGTCTCAACGTCATTTGTTATGCAAAAATTTACCTTTAAGCTTTTAATGTATTTTTGGTATGAACAACTAATAAATCCGTTTTGGTGGCTTCATTTGGCTTCACCACTGTATCTTCGTCTATAAGTCCGGCTTTGGTGAGAAACTAAAAATTATAACGGTTGGTATTACCAGCACATACGAACTACTCTGTATATAATATAAATTGCTATTAAAATTTACCTGATAAATTCTACCCCATTTTCCAGCATCAAAGGGATGTAATTTTTCTAAACCGCAAAAATGAACATTGTATTCGGGTCGGTAGATAATTGGCAACTGCGATTCCTTTATTTCTAAATATAATTTGGTTCTAAAATATTTCTATTTTTAAAACAATGCAAAAAATTTGATAGAACACTAAACTTACTCCATGGTTACATTTCAATGCAATTAATTTAAAATTTTCAGTATTTACATTGAAAACTTTTGCAGTTGTATTTCCCGCTTTAATTTATTGATTAACAGCCAAGCCCCATTTCCAACTAAATGCACAGTTGTGTAATATCGGCATGCAGTGCTAGCGATGTATATTACACAAATAATTTAGATTGTCACTGTAAAAGTAAATGTCGCATCGGCATAAATAAAACTAACCCATGGTTGCACAATTTTGACTGATTAGTTCGGGAAATTTCCACCGAGTGCAGCACAGGAGCCGCCAAAAATTTGAATTCAAACGAAATGAGTTATTTTGTAAAAGTAAACAATTCTTTCTAGAAATCTATGTGTATATGTGACTTTTGAAGATATTTTGCGCTTAATTTTTTTCAAAATTGCAAACCACAATTTGGGCAATTTAATGGGTTTATTGCGATAAATAATCAACTTCAATCTTTGACAGCCAAAATATATCAGTGATGCGCCCAACCACTTGTAAAGAAACTTGTAACCGAAATAAATGTTTTAAAATAGGACTTGCCACTGATCTTGATTGATTTATGGTCTGATATGGAAGTTTCGGATAAGCACCTTGAAATGTAACTTATGTTGGTGAAAATGTTGTCGATACAGGTCGAGGATATTTCCTTGTATTGTGTTGGTTTGAATATCGTTTTTCCTAGGTTTAAGGATTTTATGATGTGTTGAAAGATTCATTTCAATTAGTAATTTTTGATTGACCCAGATTTGAAACAAATTTATGAACGTATGTTGACATATGATGTTTATTTTAGCTCGGCTCCTGTTTTATGCAGAAGCTAGAGTTGTGAACAAGTATTAAAATTAATAAGTTACTCACTTTTCTGATGTCCGGTTTCAGAAAGAATCTTTTAATAATTAACAGGTAACCTCTTGTTAAATTTTGACAGGGTTGCAGAAACTACGTTATGCAGATTTGTTATGTTGGTACTAGAAAACACCACTTCGTAGTACAGCTGTTGTTTTTGTTGACAGTTAAATAAAAGCAATAGTGAGGTTAAATATTTTACTTATTAGATTTAGTATATTATTATAAATTTATTATTTCTTGTAGGATTTGTTATTTAAAAAATAGTAATTCCTTAAAATGGCTGAAAAATCGAAAAGAACCTTTACAGAAGTGGAAAAACAAGAGCGGTTGGGTCTTGTAGAAACGTAAGGTTTTATTATGTAGTATTATTCTTCTAGAAAATGTAGCCGTAAAAGATGACAGTTCTTCTAGAGGATGCAATCGTTAATAATGACGGTCCATTTAGTGGATGTACTTAGTTCTTCTAAAAGATGTGGGTACCGCTAAACAACGGTTTGAGTTTCGTACGAATGCTATTTTAGACTTATTAATTATCTGATTAAAGTAATGTTAATTTCAGATATGGTCACATAATTAATAAAAAAAAACCGATGGAGTTACGATAAACGAAAAAAAAACAAACACAGGAGAATATTGCAGCAGACTTTAATGCAAGCGCTTCGACAGTAGAAAAGAGTGATGTGGTGAGCAATTAAAGAGCTGCAAACAAATCATGTACGAATTCTTGTAAATTTTATATACAAATTTGTAATACAATAACCGAAACGGCGTTTTAAAACTCCAAAGCATCTTTCAACAGTATTTCGTTTCGAAATGTGGCTTCGGTTGTAAGCTTCTTAGGAGGATGTAAGCATGTATGTTTTACAGGCACACCCATTATCTCCAAGTAGCCAAGTGTAGTCCGAAGTGGCCAGTGAGTTCTTAAATCTGCACACAAGGGCGAATCATTAAAAATTGTGGAGTCGTAAACCCACCCTGGCCATCTCGCAATGATGTTTCGTATACGTAATTGTGAATCGGACACCGCTTGAAAAATAACTTTTCTTATTACGAAAGTAATCTGCACTGGCACCACTAAGAGACTTATTTCGCACGTGTGTGCAGCCGATGGTATATAGGCGGAGGCATAAAATTGCAATTCTTTCACTTACTTATCTAAATTAAAACTAAATATTTACAAAATCTTACAATTAAACACTTGAATTTTCAAATTTTCCTTACAATGGAAATTTACTGCTTTGCGGAAACAAACCAACAATGCAATTTTGGCCGTCAATTGATAAATTAAATTGTATCTGCTAAAAATGTCGTAATGGAATTGACCTGACAACAATTCCTGGTAAGTTACGCTATCTTTTAATTTCTAAAAAATTGAATTTTAATTTTCCAGGCTTTTCCGATACTTGCTGAAGGCTTAATTAATACAAAAATTGTCATGAAGTGGCTAAATCTGGAATACACGTAAAAGTGACATTACAATAAATTCAGTTTTAGAACGTCCGGCGACGTTGTCCGAATTCCTAAAGAGCGAAAATTCGTTTTGTGGTGTACTTTTGTCTTTTGAGAAGTACTTTTGTTTAGCAAAGTTCACGTGTAATGTTTATTTTTAGAACGAATTTAATAGTTTCATGTCAAGTGTATCATTAATTAGAACAGTTTTGCAGAAGTTATTATATTCCAGGTACCGCATACTTATTATTTATGAACAGATGTGTAATATTATTTTTAGGTGATGGTTAAGAATCCCGAATCAGGATTTTTACGATTTTGAAGAGGATTATGAAAGATGGGGGTCTAATTAGGGCATAAAAAATAAAATTTGCGGTCGGTTTACACATTTTGAAAAAACGGCTTTAATTTGAAATGCAATTTTATCATTGGCTCTTTTGAAGTGTAACTCCGCCCTCAAAATTGAAATAGGTTGTGACGACTGTAAATATACCAGAATCTCGGTTTTACAACGAATTATTATAGATAATTGTGTAATTAGCTAATAAAAAATTAAATTTGTGATCGGACAACAAATTTTCGGAAAAAATCACTTTTGTGTGAATTCGTTTCTGATGTGGTTGCGCTGTCAAAACCTACTTTTTAAAATTAATTTTAATAAATAAAAAATAATGGCCAAGTAAATGTGTTTAATTCGTAATCGGACAATTAATTATAAACTGCGTAATTATAAATTCCGTACCCCTTGGGACGCAGATCTCTGCAACAAAATAAAAATAAACTACTTGGTCTGGGGGTGTGGCACACCTTTCAGTGCCTCGGCAACGGAAATATTCAGTTATCTTCTGATAAAAATGAACTACTCAATCCGGGGGTCTGGGGTGTGGAACACCCTCCAGTGCACAAATTGGAATGAAGTACATTGTAAAACATGCAGAACCCTAGACCGAGTAGTTTACTTTTCATCAGAAGTATACTGAAAATCTCCGTAGCAGAGGCACGGGAGGGTGTTCCAGACCCCGGTTTAAATATTTTATTTTTATTAAAAGTGATTTAAATATTTAAGCATATCTCAAGTTTATTAAAATTAATTTTAATAAATAAAATAAATTAAAAAATAATGGCCAAGTAAATGTGTTTAATTCGTAATCGGACAATTAATTATAAACTGCGTAATTATAAATTCCGTACCCTTGGGACGCAGATCTCTGCAACAAAATAAAAATAAACTACTTGGTCTGGGGGTGTGGCACACCTTTCAGTGCCTCGGCAACGGGAAATATTCAGTTTACTTCTGATAAAAATGAACTACTCAATCCGGGGTCTGGGGTGTGGAACACCCTCCAGTGCACAAATTTTGGAATGAAGTACATTGTAAAACATGCAGAACCCTAGACCGAGTAGTTTACTTTTCATCAGAAGTATACTGAAAATCTCCGTAGCAGAGGCACTGGAGGGTGTTCCAGACCCCCGGTTTGAATATTTTATTTTTATTAAAAGTGATTTAAATATTTAAGCATATCTCAAGCTTATTAAAATTAATTTTAATAAATAAAAAAAATAATGGCCAAGTAAATGTGTTTAATTCGTAATCGGACAATTAATTATAAACTGCGTAATTATAAATTCCGTACCCTTGGGACGCAGATCTCTGCAACAAAATAAAAATAAACTACTTGGTCTGGGGGTGTGGCACACCTTTCAGTGCCTCGGCAACGGGAAATATTCAGTTTACTTCTGATAAAAAATGAACTACTCAATCCGGGGGGTCTGGGGGGTGTGGAACACCCTCCAGTGCACAAATTTTGGAATGAAGTACATTGTAAACATGCAGAACCCTAGACCGAGTAGTTTACTTTTCATCAGAAGTATACTGAAAATCTCCGTAGCAGAGGCACTGGAGGGTGTTCCAGACCCCGGTTTAAATATTTTATTTTTATTAAAAGTGATTTAAATATTTAAGCATATCTCAAGTTTATTAAAATTAATTTTAATAAATAAAATAAATTAAAAAATAATGGCCAAGTAAATGTGTTTAATTCGTAATCGGACAATTAATTATAAACTGCGTAATTATAAATTCCGTACCCTTGGGACGCAGATCTCTGCAACAAAATAAAAATAAACTACTTGGTCTGGGAGGTGTGGCACACCTTTCAGTGCCTCGGCAACGGGAAATATTCAGTTTACTTGATAAAAATGAACTACTCAATCCGGGGGTCTGGGGTGTGGAACACCCTCCAGTGCACAAATTTTGGAATGAAGTACATTGTAAAACATGCAGAACCCTAGACCGAGTAGTTTACTTTTCATCAGAAGTATACTGAAAATCTCCGTAACAGAGGCACTGAGGGTGTTCCAGACCCCGGTTTAAATATTTTATTTTATTAAAAGTGATTTAAATATTTAAGCATATCTCAAGTTTATTAAAATTAATTTTAATAAATAAAATAAATTAAAAAATAATGGCCAAGTAAATGTGTTTAATTCGTAATCGGACAATTAATTATAAACTGCGTAATTATAAATTCCGTACCCTTGGGACGCAGATCTCTGCAACAAAATAAAAATAAACTACTTGGTCTGGGGGTGTGGCACACCTTTCAGTGCCTCGGCAACGGAAATATTCAGTTTACTTGATAAAAATGAACTACTCAATCCGGGGGTCTGGGGTGGGGAACACCCTCCAGTGCACAAATTTTGGAATGAAGTACATTGTAAAACATGCAGAACCCTAGACCGAGTAGTTTACTTTTCATCAGAAGTATACTGAAAATCTCCGTAGCAGAGGCACTGGAGGGTGTTCCAGACCCCAGGTTTAAATATTTTATTTTATTAAAAGTGATTTAAATATTTAAGCATATCTCAAGTTTATTAAAATTAATTTTAATAAATAAAATAAATTAAAAAATAATGGCCAAGTAAATGTGTTTAATTCGTAATCGGACAATTAATTATAAACTGCGTAATTATAAATTCCGTACCCTTGGGACGCAGATCTCTGCAACAAAATAAAAATAAACTACTTGGTCTGGGGTGTGGCACACCTTTCAGTGCCTCGGCAACGGAAATATTCAGTTTACTTCTGATAAAAATGAACTACTCAATCCGGGGGTCTGGGGGTGGAACACCCTCCAGTGCACAAATTTTGGAATGAAGTACATTGTAAAACATGCAGAACCCTAGACCGAGTAGTTTACTTTTCATCAGAAGTATACTGAAAATCTCCCGTAGAGGCACTGGAGGTGTTCCAGACCCCCGGTTTAAATATTTTATTTTATTAAAAGTGATTTAAATATTTAAGCATATCTCAAGTTTATTAAAATTAATTTTAATAAATAAAATAAATTAAAAAATAATGGCCAAGTAAATGTGTTTAATTTGTAATCGGACAATTAATTATAAACTGCGTAATTATAAATTCCGTACCCCTTGGGACGCAGATCTCTGCAACAAAATAAAAATAAACTACTTGGTCTGGGGGGTGTGGAACACCTTTCAGTGCCTCGGCAACGGGAAATATTCAGTTTACTTCTGATAAAAAATAAACTACTCAATCTGGGGAGTGTGAATACCCAGTAATGAACCATTTGCTTGCAAAATTTGATATTAAATGTTTATTTATTTAACTTTAAGTAGTTAAATTCCTGTTAACAAATTTTAATATAATGTGTAATAATTAAATATATAAATATCCAAATCTTTGTTTTCTATTGCTAATATATGCCGTTATTTTCCAGCACCGTCCATTGCTTCCCACAAGCTTTCCTTGTAATGCTACATTGTGGAAAAAATATTGTATTAATTATTTATTAGTACAGGAAAAAAAATAAAAGTTTTAAATTTTAGAAAAAAAGTAATTTGAATTTAAAATTTTTAGATAAATAAATCTCGTGGTAAATTGTAAAAGATCTCATTATGTTCATTTTTATTAAGAAAATCTATTCAAATGCAACTTTAAGGCTGGAACCCGAAGAACGACAGTGAGGCCGTAGACCGAGCTGCCTCTCAGAGCTACCCAGGAATATCGGCCCTTAGGCCTATTTTCACTGGTAAATTACAACTATAAAATTAATTTTTGTTTTGTTCATAATATTTTTAACGAATTTTATTATTTATTTCATAACGCACTGTATATCGCATAATACAATTTTAATGTGTTTTATGTCAAATTATACGTGTAAGTCTTTCGAGGTGATTGAGTCAAGTAAATAAAATTACTATTACTTAGATTGGCATGAATTTGATGGCATCTTCATACGAATTGCTAAATGGTATCAAAAATATTAAAACAGAAGAAATGGAAGGCATCAACGTAGAAGCCGTACATCATTCCATCGACATTAAAGATGGCACTTTGATATTGAAGGGGGAGTTTTTAGAACAAATGGAAAATTGTATCAAACAGATTAAAGTTGAAGAGATCGAGGGCATGGATATCAAGCTTGAAGAGTTACATCATTCCATCGACATTAAGGAAGAGATTTCAATCACTGATTGTCAACTCGATGGAGATTGCAAAACACAATTTTTCAAACATATTAAATGTGAGGTATGTAACGTAGTATTTTCCAATAAATACCAACTTGGAAGGCATGCAAAAATTCATAACGACTTGAAACCGTTCGAGTGTACAATATGCAATCACAAGTTTTCTCGGAAGGAACATTTGATGCGTCATTCACGAATTCATACCAAGGAGAAACCCTACGAGTGTAAAATTTGTAATTTTAAATGCTCTCATACACAAAGTTTGAAAAAACATTTATTAATTCATACGGGCGAGAAACCTTTAAGTGTAAAATATGCGATTATAAAAGTTCTTTCAAGGAAACTTTGAAAAGTCATTTACGAACACATTCCGGTGAAAAACCATTCGGGTGTACGATTTGTGAATTTAAGTGTTCTCATAAGAACACTTTGACATATCATTTACTAACCCATACTGAGAGAAACCATTTCAATGTGAAATTTGCGGTTATAAATGTTCTCGTAGGAACACTTTGAAAGATCATTTACGAATTCATACTGGTGAGAAACCGCACGAGTGTCATATTTGTAATTATAAATGCACCAGTAAGCAACGCTTGACTGCTCATTTACGAACTCATACCGGCGAGAAACCGTTTGAGTGTAACATTTGCTTTTATAAATATTCTCAAAAAGCAGATTTGAAAAGTCATATATTAGCACATACGGGCGAGAAACCGTTTGAATGTGAAATTTGCGATTATAGATGTTCAAAAAGAGTTCTACTGACAGGTCATTTACGAAGGCATACCGGTTACAAACCGTTCGAATGTAATATTTGCGATTGTAAATATTCGCTAAAACAACATTTGAATCGACATTTACTAACTCATTCCGGGGAGAAACCCTTTGAATGTAACATTTGCGATTATAAATGTTCTCAAAAGGTGCACTTGAAAAGGCATTCAGAAACTCACTCGGTTAAGAATACGAAGAAGATAAGTAAGGTACAGTAAGCTTACGTGTAGTCTATTTTGATGAAAAGCTGAAAATTCAGCATACACTTGTTGTATTTTCTAGTTGGACCTATTTTTTTCACATTCTTTTCAAGTATTATTTAGCTAAAGGTCAGATAAAATAAAAGAGAGCTAAGAGAAGATAAAAATACACCTTTTTGAGTTAACAGCGACTTATCCGAGATTTTACGTTACATGACATTTTATTAGAAGATGAAAAAAATAATTTTAGTTTAAGTTTTATAATTGAATTAATTTAAATTGTGAATATGAATTTAAGCAAATTAAATTAATGTGAAAACTGTATGTAGTATTGCTTGAAACTTTAAATTTCCCGCTTTTTTCTAATTAGTTAATTTAACCTAATAAGTCCTAAATGCAAAACTCGGATGTCCTTCCTGTATTTGTCGATTACCTTGGGTTTTTTGATTTGAGAATTCAGATCTTTTTTCAATGACGGATTTATGACCATCTCTTGTCCTAAATCCTGTCCTGAAATTTGGAAGATTTGTAAGAATATGTTGTGAAGAATTTTAAAAAATTTCAAGCACCCATGGGGTTGGTGCCAGTTTATCTACAATATATTGCAATGATATCTTTACCGACCCCTTAAGAACTATACTACGTCATCGCTAGTCACTTTGTATTAAAAAAAATATATATTTTGTTGGACTTGCAGGAACACAAGTCGTAACAAGAGCCGATTTTAGACGTATCCTTGACAATCTTGAGTAATCAAGTTTTATACGATACCATTTACTTATAAAATTTTCCAATGGTCGTAAAAATGTGCAATACGTAGGTAAGTATTAACATTTACTAGCCAGTAACATTTGGATTACAGTTTTCGACACTGAAAACTACGGCAGTTGTAAACTTATTAAAAATATCTCTGAATCAAAACAGAATTTAAAAACGTAGATATTGAAGACATGGTATCTGAACATACAATAAACGCTCGGAGAGGCACAAATTTGTATATATTGCATCGATCCTAAATATTAATGGTACTGTTGAAAATGAATTTAGAGTGCCATGGACCAATATTTTATGCTTAATTTAATTTTTATTAATATTTTCTTGATAACAAAATTGCGAGTCGGCAAGACAAAAATTGTACCTACAAAAATAGTGTGTCGACTTCATTTTCTTAAACGTACAATTTTTGCTTAATCGCAATTTACAAATTGAGAATTTGTATATCAATTTCGAAAAGGCATATTATTAATTATTACGACGTAGATTGGCCCGCTTCAAATATATGTAAAACGTGCGGCTGTCACGAACAACTTCCGCTTGCTAATAAGGTAATTTTTTGCCTTTTGGTTTTTCTGATCTCCATAGTTCTTAGAATCGGATTATTAAAATTTATTTTTTGAAATAATTAAATTTTTTTAAAGGGGAGTCCATTTGACAATGCGGGGAGGGTAAAGATTGTGATGAACTGTGACAAAGGAGGGGTTCAAAATTTGGAAAAATTGCGGACGTCTTTTATGAGCGGCCCTAATGACAAACAACCTGTGAGAGTGGAGAGTACAGGGTGGTACTTCGCTTTATGCAAAATTTTTGAGCAAGTTGGTATAAGACAGCGAACTGTATTATCCATTTCTTTTGCTGTCGTAATAGTATCCACCTCTTAACTTACCATTGGTTGAAAATCAATCCCCCCCCGCCCCGGTTTTTTTCATATGTACATCTCTGCGGCAACATTACGTGAGTAATGGCATTGAAATAGGTTAAACAAAAACTTCTTAGTTTAAATTTATAATTTTAGTTTATAATTAAAATAGATACAATAATTTACAGAAGCGCACAAGTATCGCACATTTATATATTTCTGAAATAACATATTTATTTCCGTAATTACGGAAATAATTCCAAAATTACAGATATAATTGCGCAATATCGAATATAAATGCGAAATTTCAGAAATAAATCCAAAATTAGTAAACTAAATCTGAAATTAATGAAATAAATCGAAAATTTCGGAAATCAATCTAAATTTACCAAAATAAATCCGATATTACCGATTTCAAAACGAAAAAATTACGAAAATAAATTCGAAATTACGGAAATAAATTTGAAATTACTAAAATAATCCCGAAATTTCGCAATTAAATCGGAAATGATCCGTAATTTCGAAAACTAATAAAAAATTACGTATTTATATCTGTAATTTCGGATATAAATTAAAATTTACAGTAATAAATCAGGCATTAAGACCAAAATTACAGAAATAATACCGAAATGAATCCGTGATTTCGTAAATTAATCCAAGATTACGGAAATAAATGCGAAAGTTCGGAAATAAATCTGAAATTAAGAAACTAAATCCGAATTTACACTGATAAATTCGAAATTGACAATAAATCCGAGGTTACGGAAATAAATCCGAAATTTCGGAATTAAATCCGAAATTTAAGAAATTATTCCGAAATTATATATTTAAATGCGATTTTATGAAATTACAGATTTAAATTAGAATTTACAGTAATAAATCTGAAATTACGGCAATAAATTTCGGAATTAAATGCGAAATCATGGAAATAAATCCAAGATTACAAAGATAAACCCGAAATTTTGGAATTAAACCATAATTTAAAAATTATTCGAAATTACGTGTTATTTCTTTTTAGTAAAAGAAATTCAAATAAATCCGAAATTAATAAATCAATTAACATGATGAATCCGGATTATGGAAATAAATTCAAGTTGAAAATTAAATAAAAATTACTGATATAAATATGAACCAATACGAAGTAAATGCTAGATTACGGAAATAAACCATAAATTACGACAAATACGTCATTTCGGATATAAATCAAAATTACGGAAAGAAATCCGAAATTACGAAAATAAGACGAGATTAGAAATGAGATTACAATTTATATCTGTAATTACGTAAATAAATCAGAATTTACATTATTAATCCGAAATTACGGAATAAATCCGACTACGAAATAAAACTAAATTACGAATTAAATCCGAAATTATGAAAAATCAATTACGGAATAAACCAAAATTTCGAATTAAATCAAAAAAATCCGTAATTCCGATAGTTAATCCGGGATAACCAATTTATATCTGTAATTTCTGAAATAAATTAAAATTTACGTAATAAATCATTACGGAAATAAATTTGAGATTAACGAAATAAATATGAAATTACGGAATAAATCCGAAATAAACCCATACTTTCAGAATTGAATCGAAATATGGAAATAAACTGAAATTACGGAAATAAATCCGTGTAATCCAATATTTATACGATCATTTCGACGTGCACATTTAAAGTTACAAAATCACTGCATTATAAATGCAAAACAACTGCATTATAAATGTATCGAAATCATCAAGTTAATCTTTTTGGATTCGAAAATTTTTGTATCAAAACTCCAGCATTCACCACAGGTTAATTAAATTTAATTAATTGCTCATACTTTCACAAATGATAGTGTCGTTGAAATTATTGCAATCTTATTAGATCCCAGGCCTTTTGGAGTTACTGTATTAAAATAACTAACTATTACAATTTGTTTTCTAGAAATGTCAGCCGAAAGGGTAACTCTTACAAGTAGATCAAATATCTACCCCGGCGCCAATACTACCAACCCCAAAAATAGCAATGGCGGACTACGGTTGCTATTAAAGCCCGTAGGTCACGACTAGTCGACGGCGGTCACCATAGTCGACGGCGTCGATCGCCAAGAAGTAGGCGAAGATTCATCGCCGAAATTAGAAAATATTTTTAATATAACATGTTAAATTTAATAAACAATAATAGCTTCTATAATATATATAAATAATAATAATAATGATGATGCTTACTAGGTCGACAGTCAAAGTTGTGAGATCTACTAGTTGCACCCTGATATCTGTCGGGTATCGAAATTTTGCTGGCTGCTTTTCCTGATGTTCATTAGAAATTTTTAAACATTTGTTTAAAATTCAAAATTTCAATTTGAATTCTTGATGAAGGTTATCCACATTACATCTGTGTTTCTTCTTTCTTCACTAATATCTTTTTCTTCAAGCAGAAATTTCCTTGTAACATATGGAGAATCAACGCATTTTGTTTTTCCAAACTCTAATTATTTCAGGAGCTAGACATTGTTGATAAACTGACACAAATTGGCAACATTTTTGAAATTCAGAAATTTTCATTTTGTCTATTATCTGATTATATTATGAAATGAAATTTTTTAACGATATTTTTATAGTAAAAATTATTTTGAAATTAAAGAAATTAGTGACATAATATAAATTGAATGCTATGCTAAATCTGAAAAGACTATACAAAATTATCAGAACTTGAAAAGAAATGATTTGAATTTATAATTGATAAAAATTTTAAAAGCTAAATGAAACAAACATACATAAAAAGAACATCGAATATCAGAATAAACAACTATACGGAATTTAAATTCAAATTAAAAATCTGAAATTTGATTTCTAATTAATTTTTGCAATTTCGAAAAAGAATGTATCAATAAGACGCAAGAAAAAATAACAAAAGCAGAAATAAATACATGAATCACATATTTATAAAGCAAAAAATACGATCACCAGATAAAGAATCAAATAGAAAGATCAAATTGTATTAATAAAAATAACGTGAATGAAAAATTTTGAAAATGATGAAACAAGTGAATAAATCAACCGATATAAAACAAGAAATTAGAGATCAATAAAACCACGGTAGAATTAAAGCAAAATTCAGGAATAAATGTTATCGAAAAAAATAAAAATAACAGAAAGACAACTGAACAAGAAATAAAGGCACTAGAAAAGAAAATAATGAAAAAGACAAAGAAAGAATAACATTATTGTAACTGAATAAATGAGAACAACGCATAAGTTGAAATTTTCTAAAAAATTAAAATCAAAAAATTTAAAGATCAAATTGATTGATAAGATGTACAATATAAAAAACATGGAATATGAAAGAGAAATTATGAGTAATAATAAATCAATAAAATTTAATCGATAGGATTAACAATCACTGATAAATAAAACAAATTAAATTAGGAAGAAAAAAATAAAACAAAGGTAATATCAGAAAATGATAATAAACGAAAGACTATTTATGAAAAATGATGGAATCGATTAAAGAAAATAATGTCAAAAATAACGGCACGAGGAATATTTACGAAAAATAATCGACAAAATTGAAACAACATAAATTTAACGAAAAAAACTATAAAAGCAAAAGGAAGAAAACAAGGAAAATAATTCAAATAAAAAAGAACATAATACATTTATAATTTTAAATACTATAATAAAAAGAAATTAAAAAATAAATGATAATTGCAAAAACAATTATGAAATAAGAAATACTGAAAATATATAAAACAAATAAATATAAGAATTGATAAACAAAAATAAATGCACAATATTTGTTTGACAAAATAAAAAATTAATTTTCAAAAATCATTAGAACAATTTAAAAAAATCAATAAGTTCAATAAGAAAATAAATAATCAATTTTTAAAAAATTAATTTATGAAAGAAAATAATTTTACATATTATAAAAAAAAATATAAGAAAATTACATTAAAAAAAAACAATCCATTGAAATTAATGTTTAAATTTGAACTTATATCAAATTGTTCAATAAATAGAAAATCTAACAGATCGTCAATGAAAATCACGAAAATTATCAAAATATTTTCAAGTAATCACCTGTAAAAATTTAAACCAAATAATTTATATTAAAATGAAACAAATTTTTATTATTATTATCTATTATCTGGATATGAATAAACTTGTCATTGGCGTAAACGACAAAGTAGCATTTACATCTTTTGGTGATATTCAATTGTCCTTGAATCTAACAAATAAAAATTTAAATGTTTAAAAATAAAATTAAAATAGTAATTACCTGATAATAATAATTGTGCCGTTGTTTTAAGCATATCCATTATTATTTTTAATTAAAAGGAATTTTTAGAAGCGGAATCAAGTTCTCGATACTGTGAGCGTCTTTGTCTGGAACATAAATACATTTCACCTTCACAATTGCATCTTGACCAACCAGTCCTGCATAAGAAAATGTAAATAACACAAAAAGTATAATACAGTATTTTCAAAATTACCATCTGGCGAAGCACCCAAGAAACCATACTGTTCGTCAATCCAAAACCTGAAGGTTAAACATTTGTCTAATTTCAGTATGGCCACACTTTTTTGGCTATACCATATTCCGTGGCATCAGTAGAAAATATGGAAGGCATCAAGCATGCCTTAACAAAAGAGTTCAATGGTATTCGGTTCCGTTTATAACTTTTCAAACAATGAATGTCAAACGCATTTTCGTTCAGTTTCAAATTTATTGCCAAATTGACCAACCGATTCTTTTGAATATTATCAATTGCATCTTTGGGAATCTAAAACATTATTTTGTATAATAATATTAATATGAAAACATAAAACTCACCAGTAATCTTTCAATTACCAAAGGATTCACTCAAAATGACTTCTAAGTCTTCCTTAGTTTCGGATATTTCTGCATGGTCACCATAATCAGTATTTTTTCAACTGCTGTTTTCTTTTTCCTTGAAAGGTTTTCTGTTTCATTACCTGAGAATAAACGTTTTTGCTTTTGGACTTTATTTACAGTTTGCTTTTCCTATACAAGGAAAAATGTTGCCCAGATATTTGTTTAATTTTCTTTAATTTATTAATTTAATTTTAATTATTAACAAAGAAAATGAAAAAAGTTTCATAATAAAAGGTATTCCAGATTCTAAAAATCAGAAATTATGGTTACTCAAAATACACTCATATTGTTCGTAAAGACAAAAAGTCATAAAAGCTCTTTTTAAACCCAACGAACTGTTCAAGAATCGTACAATCAATGCCGCTTTCCATTTGGGGTGGAAAGCGATCAAACAAATTACAGTTTTTTTTACACAAAAAACAAACAATTAAAACTCGCTGTGATGCGACAAAGAACTGCCCGTCCACTGCAATAATAACAATCGACACAAAAATGACAAATGCCTACACAATTTCATCATTGAATAACAAGCATTGCACATCCTTAAAGCTTTAAAAACTCACCCACCTACGCACAAAGAATCGTATTCATCTCGTCAAAAATATCCCTTATCATTGGGAATCCTTCTAAGTTCGGTATATTCCTGGTTCGATGGTAACAAACTCCAGCTTTGCCTAAGTGTAGAATCTAAAACTAAAGAACGCACAAAATTCTTATTAAACAAATGAGAAATACCTGTAATCGATCTTATTAATCAAAGACAATAAAGTTCAGCCTTGAACATTTAGCAAACAGAAATGTGGTGACCGTCACATCTGGTGTCGGTTGATCTAATAATGTAAAACCCTCCAAAGCAGATGAAAAACACACTCTTGGTTACCAAATGAAGAACAGAACTCCAACCAAGAAAACAAAACAAAACTATCACGCCAAAGGCGCTTTAACTCGGCCAACACTTTCCAATTAAAATATAATAAGCGACTCAATTACATGAAGTCACTCTATGGACAGATTAGCCAGCACGCAGCACCATTAAATAATTAATTAATATGCTAACCAATAAAGTGTATTGGTATAATTAAGTACATATCATGATTACAAACATCAACCTAAAAATAATTGCCAATTGATATTGTTTCGTAGTGTAAAACATGGTAATACTATTTGAGTCTATTTTATATATTACATTTGATTTACATTTACATTTTGAAATACACGATTAATATTAAAATCCGATATAATATTTTAAAAGCAATTAACTTATAATTAATGATACAAGCAAAGTTTTTTTATAAGAGAAACTTTTTTAAAAAATGTCGATTTCTTGAATTTTCACTATTTTACAAACACGAAATTGAAAGAATTAGAACTTGAAAGCCACTATCTTTCTGCTATGTGAATTATCAAATTAGATTTATAGATTTAATTTTAACACTTTTAATCACATATTTCATAAGCAAAGGGTTTCTCCTATGCAAGTTCTTAAGTGATTTATTAACCCATCTTTTCTAGGACATTCATATTCACAAATGTCACAAGCACGCAGTTTCATTCTGGTGTAATGATTTTTAAATTTATCTTTAGAGCAAATTTCGGTCACAAACTCACAACACAAGCAAACTATTTCCCCCAGCGTGAGTTTTTAAATGCTTTTTAAATTTGTTTTGCGCACATTTATAATCACAAATTTCACAAGCAAACGCTTGTCTCCAGTGTGAGTTGTTAAATGTTTTTAAATTGATTTCTGGCACATTTTAATCACAAATTTCACAAGCAAACGGCTTGTCTCCAGTGTGAGTTGTTAAATGTCTTTTAAATGATTTCCCATTTATAATCACAAATTTCACAAGCAAACGGCTTGTCTCCAGTGTGAGTTGTTAAATGATTTTTAAATGTGTTTTTGCGCACATTTATAATCACAAATTTCACAAGCAAACGGCTTGTCTCCAGTGTGAGTTGTTAAATGTTTTTAAATCTGATTTGCGCACATTTATAATCACAAATTTCACAAGCAAACGGCTTGTCTCCAGTGTGAGTTGTTAAATGTCTTTTAAATCTGATTTACGCACATTTATAATCACAAATTTCACAAGCAAACGGCTTATCTCCAGTGTGAGTTGTTAAATGTCTTTTAAATGTGATTTATGCGCACATTTATAATCACAAATTTCACAAGCAAACGGCTTATCTCCAGTGTGAATTGTTAAATGATTTAATGATTTCGCACATTTATAATCAAAAAAGCAAACGGCTTGTCTCCAGTGTGAGTTTAAATGTCTTTAAATGATTTACGCGCACATTTATAATCACAAATTTCACAAGCAAACGGCTTGTCTCCAGTGTGAGTTGTTAAATGTTTTTAAATCTGATTTACGCACATTTATAATCACAAATTTCACAAGCAAACGGATTTCTCCAGTGTGAGTTTTAAATGATTCTTAAAGTGGATTTGTAAGAGCATTTATATTGACAAATTTCACACGTAAAGGATTTCCAGAGTGAGTTCTTAAATGTCCTTTGAATGTTTTTCACATGTATCTACATACCCACAAACTGCACATTCAAACAAACTTGTACTGTTAGATGTTCTTGCAGGTTTATACTGTGTTACTTGTTCAGTATCGCCTCTTCTTTAATGTCGATAGAATGATGCAAATCTTCTAAATTAAACTCCACATCTTCGAACCCATCCGTTTTAATTGTGGCATTGCTGCTTGAATTACTTGGAGATTTCAAACCTTGACTGTTGCTGTTCATAACGTGTAGCTCTTCAAGGGGTTGTATTTGAGCCATATCTGTAACTGGTTGCATCAGAATGAGGTACTAATGTGTCATTCGACAATAATAATTAAATTTACCTGTAGCACATCTCAACGTGTAAGCCTACAATTGTGAAGTTTGCTTTGCTGCTATTATTTTCGTTATTACAAGATTACTACAAAATAAATAGCAATATTTTTGTTATAACAAAAGATGCAACGATGTTTGAAAGGCAAAACGGCATAAGCAACACTATGTAATAAAATTTATTGCTTCTACGAGTAATTATAAACTTAAAACTAGCACATTGCAATGCAAATATTCTTGCTCGTATAGATAAGAAAATTTAAATTTTACAAATTTTCAACTTGAAATCGCTCTATTGTAAAGTTTACAACTTGTCGCTTATAATCTTTTGCCTTTCAACCATCGTTATCTTATTTGCCTCCTACAGGTCGTGTTATTTTCATGATAATTTGTCTACGGTTTAAGTAAGAGGTGAACCCACCCAAATTGTGAGAATATTTAACTGAATTTTAAATCAAAATTTGTAATTGGTTATTCCGCATAAATTATTGTAGCCAAACGGAGAGCTTTGTTAACGAGTAAAATAGTTACCTACATTGAGAAACATGCTACTAGTATATAATATGCATCGCAGTTTTACATAATCGTGTTACTTACCTTTCGAATTAGAACAGTTCGGTAGCTAGGAATCGTAGATTTTGTCTTGATGTGTGTTTGAGCTTAAAATTATTTTTTATAACCAAAGGAGGGTTCCACAATTATGTACCATTTATTTATCTTACGATGATAGACATACTACACCAAATTGATGAACCTCTTCACTTTATGAGAAGCCCCACAACTCTTTCGTCTGGAATGCACTGGTAGCTTGCGATGGGGTTTCAGAACCTGTGTAAATTCAAGCAGCTAAATCTAAAAGATTCAAGTGAACCAGCATGAAACAAAGAGCACTACACACTAAATTACAACAAATGACGACGTCATCCATTTTCTATTTGACAGAAAACAAAGCGCGCTATCTAGTGGAGCAAATATTTACTCACCCGTGCATTTGTTTTTTTTAAAAATTTTAAATTTATTAAACTTTAACTTAAATGTCAAGGAGGAATGTCAAATAACCTAAAATATTTAATTTTATTATAAATATTTTGCTTAAGGTGGAAAACAACGTTCAAGAAAATAATAATTGCAATCCACCTCCTGGATGCACTACTGCTAAAATTATTGTAATATTTCTTGGGGGTCCGGCCTTATGGGTGCAAAAATTTTTATAAAATTTAATAAGTTTAAAACAATAAAAAATAATATTGTAATTACATATTGGTGATTATAAAATTTAAAATTGATTTATAGTTATTTAACGTTGCTGATGGCTTTGGCTGCAGATGCAAATTTAAAATCAATAATAATTTAACCATAATAAAAATTACTGTTTAAAATAATTGAAATTTAACCCTGGTTCTTCGAGGGGTCGGATCTCCTCGTCGGTAGCACTGCCACCACCTGTTTTGTTTTATACTTGGGAAATAAAACTCGCCGGTAAGGTACTAAAAACGGCCGTAGCTCGAAACGCATGGTAAAATCTCTTTTCAACTTACCTATCTTTTATTAAAAAAGGGTTGATTAAGGAATTATTTGTTTTACGAAAATGCAATTTGAAATTAAAGATTATGTATTGACTTAATTTGTTACATGTGGTACTGGACACAAAGGAGATTTCCAACTAATAGAATACTAGATATTTAATTTTAATGTAGGACTTACCTTGAGTAATTCGTTTACCGGTACTACTGGTCTATCTGGACGCTGTAGAACAGAACTTTAAGTGGCGCGTTAACGTTTGAAATTTGAAAAAGAAAATATAAACTAAACTCCCGAATACCGGTTAATGATCGAATGGATTTAGAGTCGCGAATCAATGCCAAATTGTCGAATGAATAATCTCGAATTAATCTGAGTTTCGAATGAATGCCGAATTGTGAATGCCTAATTGTGACTTGTCGAATTGTGAGTGCCGATTTGTGACTCTTAACTTTTGTGGATGCCGAATTGTGACTGAATCTCTAAGATTTAAAAAATTACTTATATTTATAATCTCGGCACCCACCTTTGTTTCATAAGGGTGTGACCCCAGGGTAAGTTTCCCATGAATTTCTAATTTCATATCTTTAGCGTCCAGATGTTGCGGTGATAGATATATTATTTTTTTAAGGTGCGACATCCGCTTAAGTCCGGGATAGGCCAGATCTTAATGGCTTTTGCAGACATTTCGAGACACTTATCTACTTGGTACATGCAAATGCCCAGATAAGTGTATCTAATACCTAGAATCTCGATAATACTTAAGCAGATGTGCCTCATAAATCCTTCAACAGTTTTGTTTATTTTATCCACTCCCAGTGAACGTACCAAGTAATGTGAATTACTACATAATATTAAAATTAAATGTATAACATTAACTATTAAATGAAAAATTAAAAATTGGCGTATTCCTTCAATGCTTAAAAAAATTCAATACGGTAAGTTTTCTGAGATTAGAATTCAGGTGATTTTTTTATTGTCATGCAGAACATCCAAAATTATTTTGTACCAGCCGCCGCTGGTTGTACCACAACCGATCTTGCAAAACACGGTTCGTAATTTTAAATTAGTTTATTTTAGATTACAAATTGATATGCCTACATTTTGTGCAATAATAAATGCATAGTTTTTTCTTTTCTCGGGTACGCGTGTTGTAACTGTGGTGGATCGGTCTGCAGCTTATTTGTTGCGACACTTCAGGTATGGCTCTAACAGCTCTCTTTGTTACAGTGTAGTAATTCACATTACTTGGTACGTTCACTGGGAGTGGATGAAATAAACGAAACTGTTAAAGGATTTATGAGGCACATCTGCTTAAGTATTATCGAGATTCTAGGTATTAGATACACTTATCTGGGCATTTGCATGTACCAAGTAGATAAGTGTCTCGAAATGTCTGCAAAAGCCATTAAGATCTGGCCTATCCCGGACTTAAGCGGATGTCACACCTTAAAAAAATAATATATCCATCACCACAACATCTGGACGCTTAAAGATATGAAATTAGAAATTCATGGGAAACTTACCCCGGGGTCACACCCTTATGAAACAAAGGTGGGTGCCGAGATTATAAATATATGTAATTTTTAAATCTTAGACAGTCAGTCACAACTCGGCATTCACAATTCGGCATCCACAAAAGTTAAGATTCACAATTCGGCATTCATTCGAGATACGACAGTTCGAGAAATTCATTCGATCATTCGGGAGTTTAATTTATATTTTCTTTTTCAAAATTAAAAACGTTAACGCGCCACTTAAAGTTCTGTTCTACAGCGTCCAGATAGACCAGTAGTACCGGTAAACGAATTACTCAAGGTAAGTCCTAAATTAAAATTAAATGTTTAGTATTTTATTAGTTGGAAATCTCCTTTGTGTCCAGTACCGTATGTAAAAAAATATAAAGTCAATACACAATCTTAATTTCAATTTGCATTTTTATAAAACAATTAATTCCTTGACCAACCCCTTTTTTAAAAAAAGATAGGTAAGTTGAAAGAGAAGTGTTTACCCTGCGTTTCCGAGATAAGGCCGCTTCTAGATACGCTCACCGGCGAGTTTCCTGATTCTCGCAAAGTATAAACAATATCAGGTGGTGGCAGTGATACCGACGAGGAAAACATCGACCCCCTCGAAGACGCTAGGATTGTTACAATGGTGGTTTACGCGGCGGGATGTCTGTAAAAAGGTTCTTTCACGAACTGCATGTAAACAACTTCTCTCAACACCTAACTTGTCCTTTTCTTTTAAATTAATTAAATTTCACCCCTGTTACATATAATTTTTGTGATTTGTTTATAAAAAAAAATTATAATATTCATATTACGGTTAACCCTTGCTTAAATTTTATTAAAACATAAATCGTTTAATCATTTATAATTCTTAAAATAAATTTTTTTATATACAAACAAATCATTAAAATGTCGGTTACTAGACACAATAGTGCAGATTCTTTGAAAATGTCGGGAATCAACCATCCGGTAATATTGGCTCCCTGGTGGAAACATTGCACCTTATTACCCTTTTGTTTCTCTTGGGTTAATTGCCAGTAGCGTAGAAGGGTACAATGGAGAAACGAACCCTACTTATTATTTTGAAGCGATTGCGCAAAGATCCGAACTTGAAGATTGGGATGAATCAACTACTTTAAAAATAGTTAAATATAGGTTACGCGGTGCCGCTCTTAAATTTGTTAAATCTGACCCAGATATAAATAATTTAAACTATAAAGACTTTAAAGATAGAATAATAAAACAATTTAGTAAACTGAAAATTCCCGGTGAGGCTCTGAGTAACCTACAACGTTGCTATCAAAAGCATGATGAACCTATTAGCAAATTTACCACACGTCTTAAAAGTTTAGGTTTAAAAGTTTTGATCGAAGATATGAAAACCGCGACCCATGACGAGATTCCTGGCTTCAAATCTAAATCGTCTCAATTGATATTAAATCAATTTAGGGTAGGTCTGAAAAAGGATTTGCTTAATAAAATAGGTGTAACTTTAATGCGAACGGAAAATTTAACCATTGATGAAGCTGAAGAAATAGCAAAATGCCAAGAAATAAACGACTCATTAATAAGAACGCGCTCAAACCCAATAAACGTCGCGGAAATTCACACTCAAAATAATTACCGTAGAAATGATGAACCTCCTCGACAGAATTATCAAAATACGATTGCCCGTGACCGATCCTATTTAGATAACAATAATTACTCGCGTTACAGGAATAATAGCAACTATCCTCGTCAAAATTACGATAACTATTCCAGAAACCCGCAAATAAACAACGACCGCTTTAACTTTCAAAGAACGAATCACCCACCGCAATATGACAATAGGGATTACAATCAAAATCGGAATTACAACTACAACAGGAACTACTCTGGGCAAACAACGCGAAATAACTATAATGGTAACACTAACTTCAAATCAACCTCCCGAAATTATGACAACAGTAATAATCATCAGGAATTAAATCGAACCGGTAGCGTCGATCGAAATTACCCACCTCCCTCCGGTAGCGTCAATCGGAATTACCCACCTCCCCTTGCTAAATCGCAGTGACGATGTTAGAAACGACTTAACAAGAATCGGTCAAAATTCTTTAAACTCTGCGGCCGCTACAGTAACCCCTCGAACTGTAGTAAGAGCTCCAACCGCCAATTAAATAATACAATCTCCAAAAATTGCGTCAAATTAATCGATAACCCTAAACCATCACATTACGTACCTAATGTAACTTCATTCCCCGAGGACACACCGTGTGTCGTTGTATTAATGTTAAACGGAAAATATTGCAGATTATTATTAGATTCCGGATCTAGTGTTTGCTTATTAAAACAAGAAGTATTAAATTTAAATGATTTGAAACAACCGGAAGAAGAAATTATTTTATCAGGTATAGCAGGGGTTAGGCAATCCGCCCTTGGTACTTCGACAGTTACGGTCGGTCTTAAAGATACCCGGGTTTGTTTAAATTTGATTTTGTAATCTGCAGCAATATTTGTTTACAATGTGATGGCATTATTGGGAGAAACCTTTTGCAAAAACATGGTGCAATTATCGATTTTTCAAAAACGAATTAAATTTATTTAACAAAAATTAAAATTTTTACTTTTGACGAATGTAATGAAAATTATTTAACTTGCGGAACGGTACATAGAGGAACTTTGTTAACAATAAAACCAAAGTAAGGAAAAATATAAATGACGACTCTGCGCGAAAATTATTAAAGAATTTAGATGATGATATTGAAGTAATTAATGAGTTTAATGATGAAAAAATAATTAAGTTAGGAAATAAATATATTGAACCGGAAATAGTTGTGGTAGAGTATGGAATGTTATCGGACGACGATGAAGTTGTTAGTTTAGGCCGAAACGGTAATTTATTGAATCAGGATATTGTTAAGAAATCTTCTGGTAACGAGCGTGTAGGGATCTCATTGTCCGGATCGGAGAGAACAATGAGCGGTATTAAAGTAGTCAGATTTGCGGAGGAAGATAAAGTTTTTAATGATGCTAAAAGCAATCAGAAATTAATAAGTAAGGTAAGAATTAATAAAGGTAAAATAAATATTAATGATGAAATTATGATTGAAAATTTTAATGAAATTAATCCCGACAAAAGGGAAATACTGAGCAAATAAGTAGCAAAAAAATTGATTTAGGAAATGTAAAAATTAAGACCGCGGCTAATAGGCATAATGGTAAAGATTTAGAAGCGAACTGTGAGCTAGGGTTTGTTAACGGGACGATTAAAGATGAAATAAAAACGGGTAGTATAAAGAACAATTTGATGGAAGCTAATAAAACGAATAAAAATGAAACAGAGCGTGCGGTAAAGTTAAATGAATTCAATAATGAAACGGTTAAGAATAATGTTATAGAAAAGGTTAGTAGTTATAAAGGGGATGAAGTGGTTAATTATGATAAATTAATTGGAGATAATAAGATAAACAAAACATATGAAGTCGAAAACCAAGACGTTAAATTAAAAAAATTATGGGAAAAAAGATGAATCTTATTCGGAAAATTGTGAGGAAAATGTTAAAAGTTTAGATATTAAAGTGAATGATGATATAATTGAAAATTACTCGGAATCAATTAACGACTATAGAAGCGAAAACCGAAATAATAATTATTATTATTTTAATAAAAATAAAACTAACAATACGGTAGAGATAGCACGGGATAAAAATTTTGTAGGAACATTGATAATAGAAAAAGATGTAATCATACCAAAACGAACAGAAAGCGAACAGTGTTTTAAATTAAATTTTAATAAGAACCAATTTTTAAATCCGCGGTTAAATAATAAAAACGACTACGTGTTGGTCGAACAAGATGATAGTAACCATCAAGGGTTAATCATTGCAACCTCGGTAGTACAGAACAATGGAGACGATGTTATTACGCGAATCATGAACCCTAATAATTACGATATAATATTAAAAGCGAATTCCCAAATCGGAAAAATATTTACCAACATAAAAATCTTAAATAAAAATGACGACAAAGGAAACGAAAATAAAGTAAATCTGATAGAAACTGTCTTGAATAATCACGACGATATCCTATCCCAGATAAAATTAGACCACCTAGACGACGAAACTATTAATTCGGTCCGTGAGCTCTTATTAAGGTACATAGATATTTTTATTGCAGACAATGAGGTGTTAACTAGCGCAAACAATGTTAAACACCGAATAACAATAGAAAATGTAGCCCCGATAGCTAAAAGACCTTACCGTGTACCCTACCATCAACGAGACATTTTAAAGAAAGAATTAGATAAATTACTGGCGTCTAAAATAATAGCTCCAAGTTCTTCACCATGGTCGGCGCCGATTATTCTTATTGTTCGCGATTCCCCAACTGGCGAATCAAAAGTGAGGATGTGCGTAGATTATCGCGGATTAAACGCAGTGACAAAAAGAGATTTTTACCCATTACCCGATCTGCATGAAACTATAGAGCAATATTTTCATTCCTCCTCCTTGTTTAGCGTATTAGACATATCGCAAGCCTTTCATCAAATTGAGATGGAGGAATGCGATAAAGAAAAGACAGCTTTTACAACAATGTTCGGCCATTATGAATTTAATAAAATGCCGTTTGGATTAATGAATGCACCTAGTACGTTTCAACGTTTTATTAATGTCACCCTCTCAGGATTAACTGGTGAGATGTGCCTCGTGTACTTAGATGATATTGTGGTTTACAGCGCCGACGATCTCCTTGAACATCTCCGGAAACTAGCAGTTATATTTGATAGATTAAGAAAAGCTAACATCAAACTAAAGCCTAGTAAATGTAGATTTTTAGTTAGTGAAGTAAAATACTTAGGGCACATTATTACGAAGGATGGTGTAAAACCCGATCCTGATAAATTAAAGGCATTAGAGATGTACCCGATACCGCGTAACGTAACAGAGACACGGTCGTTTTAGGTTTAGTAGGGTGGTATCGACGTTTTATTAAAATTTTCTGAGCTTGCTCTACCCTTAACCAACTTAACAAAAAAGGAAAATAAATTTATAATTACGCCTGAAGTATTGCAATCGGTACAGAAACTAAAATCCGCCGTTAAGTCAGACGATGTACTGATTTACCCAAACTTTAAGGAACCCTTTATCTTAGCTACCGACGCTAGTGGCACGGGTATAGGTGCAATTTTAAGTCAAAGACGTGATGGTCATGAAAAACCCATTGCTTTCGCAAGTCGGAAATTACAAAAAGCCGAAAAAAATTATACTGTCACCGAACAGGAGTGTTTAGCAGTCATTTTTGGAGTCAAACAATTTAAATGTTTTTTATACGGGAAAAGATTTACGATTATCACTGACCATCGTGCATTGAAATGGATTTTATCGATCTCCAATTCAACCTCTAGATTATCTCGCTGGGCTCTTCTCCTTGCCGAATTTGATTTTGAAGTGGTACACCGACCTGGGGTTAAACATGGGAATGTCGACGCTCTCAGTAGAATTTACATGTTTGAGAAACCGACTTTAAAAGATTTCTTTAACTTGCGAAAAACAACAAGAACGTATGTGAAAATAAAATGTAATTATTGAATCAACTAGTTTCCTTGCAATCCCAGAAAATTTCTCTTTAGCGTTGTGTGTGTCTAAAGATCTAAATGCGAATACAGGTATGACAAAAGAAATTAAGCAATTACTCGACGCATTAGATAGGTCGCCGTTCCAGTTTAAAAACGTAGGTGAAATAATAGAACAAAAGTTGCCGGAAAGAAACATTTATTATCTGATAAGCAAAAGTAATTATTATGAAAAACCCACATATGAAACATTATTTGACTCGTTTGCAAATCTCCTTGATATATGTTTACAAAATAAGGATTTTAAATTAGCGCTACCGGATTTAATGAGTGAGATTGACGATTTAGATTGGGATACTGTATTTCAAATGATCAAATTTATATTTAAAGATACGACAATTGAAATTAAAATATGCAATCCAAAACAATCGGATAACCACATCTTTGCAATACACGAAGAACCCCCCTTGATTCCCACATGGGACAGAGAGCTAATAAAACGAGAACAGAAAGAGGACGGATTTTGCAAACAAATCACGCAAGTCATTGCCCATGGCGAAGACGACGACTTCCCTACTATTTAGATGATGACGATATATTGTACAAAACTGACCACTCGACGGGACGAGATTTATTAGTTATTCCAAAAACCTTCATAAACAAGGCGATTCACGACTTCCACGATCTACCCCTTGCTGGACATCCCGGCCAACTCAGAACTTTAAATTTTATTCAAAGTAAACTATATTGGCCAAATATGAGACGAGATATTATCAAATACGTAATGTCGTGCAACACATGTAACAGGCGGAAAACATCACCTCATTTTAAACCGGCTCCTCTTCAAGATTTCCCGGAAATTTCCGAACCCTTCGAGCGGACTGCAATGGATATTGTGGGCCCTTTTATCACTTCTGATAACGGCAACAAATATATTGTAACATTTCAAGATCATTTCACTAAATACCCTGAAGCCATCCCGTCCCCGACCAATCGGCCGAAACCATAGCCCGAGTTTTTGTCACACAAGTCATAGCCAGACATGGAACCCCAAAACAACTATTAACTGATAGAGGCGCAAATTTCGTATCTAAACTTTTTAAAGAAGTATGTAAATCCTTACAGATAGACAAAATTCAAACTACCGCCTACCACCCTCAATCGAATGGAGTGATTGAACGCAGTCACCGTGTATTTAAAGACGTATTGGCTTTACATCTCTGAGTCGCAACGCGACTGGGACAGTGGGTACCATATGTACTAATGGCCTATCGATCACACGTACATAGTTCCACGGGTTACTCCCATACTTCCTGATTCACGGTAGAGATATGGTTTTACCCTTCGACGATATTTTAAAGGCAAATAAAATCAGATATGACGTGAGTACCAATTACGCTTCCGAAATGATGTCCAAATTAAATAAAGCATTTTGCACGTAAAAGAAACAATGTCAAAAGCAGTGAAAACCGCGCTCGAAATTTTAATAAAACAGTAAAGAACGCGAGTTTAAAATTAGCGACCTTGTATATTTGTACGATCCAGCGAGTAAAATAGGGATTTCAAAAATTAACTCTACCATGGGTCGGCCCTTACCGAATTACAAAAGTGATTGGACCCGTGACGTACGGCATTCGGAAAGTAGGGACGAGACAAGACCAAACGGTGCATATAAACCGACTAAAGCCTTTTCTCGGTAAATACGTAGACCCTAACAATGAAATTAATAACATACCCCGCGTAGACAAAACGCGGACAGCGACGAGTACGAACTACTTCCAGAGCAAGAGCAACCTCTTCTCAACGCCATACCGTTTTACCTACCCCCTACGCGCCGTTCAAACAGAATTATCGATCAATTAGATCCCAAATCGAATAACGAACCCGAAATAAACTCCAACCCGCTGGAAACCAATGAAAATGTTGAACAACCCGCGGAAATACAAGAGGAAAATTAAGTTCACCGATTGTTGAACCCCCATGCTTAAGCACCGCTCTACAATCAGAAGTCGATGCGGAAAGAATCACTGTAACCCCCCTATTGAACCCGCAACGAGAAGAAGAACCTAGGCGATCCGAAAGAATTCGCAAAAGGAACTTGTTACCTGAATTTTTTTATTACTAACAACTACTTTTTCACTTTTAAATTTAATAACAATTTAGAACAGTTTTACTGCTACCTCCCCGATCAATGATGATAAATTTTTTTTGAATGCCATAACATTTTGTTTTACATTAATACATTTCACATAATACATTTTTTTACTTAACATTAAATTTTCTTTGTACGGTTTTAATTTTCTTTTTGCAAACATCCACTATTCTTGTTTTTTTTTACTTTAATTGTTTGTTTTTATACTAAATATGAAAATTAATTAATTAAAAAAATTAAGGGTAATTCAACATGAGTACCTGCATATTAACAAAGTAAAAAATGATCCAAACAAAATTTTTTCTTTTCGCGCTGCATGCGAAAACAAATTAATTTAGTTTGAGATGATGATTTGATTATTATATTATATATATTTTTTTTTACTCTTTATCATATATATTTATTATGTTTGCGTGATTATATCACTCTATTCGAACCCAAAAGGGGTATAATCGAATCAAATTAACAGATTTCTTTCAAAAATCAACTAATTGATTAAAACAGATTATTTAATTTATAATCCTAGCTTCATAAAATTACAACAAAGAATAGATATGCATTAAAGTTAAAATAAATCCTATTTGAATAAATCAATAATTGATCTTCAGTTTTTTTTAACGATAATAACCTTTTCTATTTCTCACCACTTAGGTATCCATTATGTCAACTACCTACCCTTGTGTGATTTATAACTATATTGTTGTTTTTTGCATTACGAAATAGAACAGGGTTAGATCAATGTATCAATTCGACTATCGAATTGAAAATTTTTAGAACTTCATTATAAAAAAAATTATAAACAAAAAAACCTTTTTCTGTTTTAAGCTTTTGTTTAATAAAGCAGAACAAAGTTAAGAGTGTATTTTTCTCAAATTTCTTTTTACTCATGGTTGATCATGAGGTTCTCTTTCCTTGATGTGTAAATTTTTATATTAAAATTATAACGTTGATTGTATTATTGTTCCATTTTATATATATTTTCTAAATTGTACCGATTTAACTAGTGAGCGAACATGCAAACTTTTCGGTAGTGAAGTGCGAAAACTAAAGTAAAGTGTACAACTACGCGAAAAAGCGCAAAGAACTAACAGCAAAGTGCGGAAATTTTGCACCAACGCAAACAAGTGAAAGACTTAATTGTGTGCAAAGTGTAACCGCGAAAAGACGTTATAGTTAAACGAAGGACACTCCTCTCCCCAAGGAACAGTGCGGTTTATTAAAACAATAACTGTTATTTTACTGCGAAGAAATAATCAAAAAAAAGTAATCGAGGCATACTACGCTATTCGACTATATTTCGAAGGATGGAATTTCTCTCAAGCAGTCTCAATTTTGCGATAGCCAAAACATACCAAAATTTCATGGACCGCAAATTGAACTTGTCTAATTTCTTTCTGTGAATTAAGTTCAAAATCATCGAATTTTTTTAACTGTGTGACTTCAAAACCTGTTTCACCAATTCGGGACCCAACAATTGTTAACATAGTCCACCACAACTTCGCAACACGTCTTTACTGTGATTACTCTTTTTGATCTACGCCGTAATGGTTAGTTTTATCACCGCCTCGCGACCCCAAGACTTCAGGTGCGCCGAAAATAATTGTACCATATGGAATATGGAATCTGCGTACGCAAATCCAGACTACATCATAGATGAACTTCTTCAGTCAGCAAATAGAACTACAAATGGAAAATACTACCGCGAGTGTTCGGCAAACCGCGAAAATAAACATTACACGCGAACATTACAATCGCTCGTAGTGCGTCGCGATCTCTTTTCTCCGCGCAAGCACGAACAGTTAAGCTCACTAGTTTTAAAAATTATTGTGTTTATTTTCTACGAATAATGACTTTTGGCCCCTATTTAGAGAACACTGTGCAAAAGACAAATGATGTGATAAACATTTATATTATATACTTATTTGCCAAATTTTAATTTTGCAAAATCCTCTTGTGAAAAAAAAAATTTTTTTTATTGTATATTTTATTTTTATAAATTGATATTATTTAAAATTTACGTTATTGTCATTATGAAAAAGATATTTTTTTATTAATCACTATATTCTTAAATTTGAAGACAACAAGGTAGCAAATATTTTATTAGGGTATAAGAACATTGTTTATCGAAATTTCGTAAAGGTCTAAAAAAAAAAAAACTATTTTTTAAGAAAGAAAAAGATATTTGCAAGTCTTGTTTTAAAAATAAGTAATAGTAAAGTTATATATATGTATTTTTTTTATTAATGTGGCATATTATTGACTGCAATGACAAGTATGGACTCAGGTCGTTTAAATACCACTGCCTTAAATAATTTAAATAAATCAAAAATTATGTCTAAATAATTTAATTCATATTAGAAAAGTAACCAATGATTTTTTTTTAGATTAGATATCTGTAATTAGCTTTAGCATTTATATTGTTTTTTTTGACACAAAGGTAGAGTGAGATCATATGTTTTTTTTTATATATATTTGTAATATTTTCGCAACCTTCTTCCTTAAAAGAAAGGGTATTGGGGAATACCCGTTCTTTTAAAAACACGGGGGTAATGTAGTAATTCACATTACTTGGTACGTTCACTGGGAGTGGATGAAATAAACGAAACTGTTAAAGGATTTATGAGGCACATCTGCTTAAGTATTATCGAGATTCTAGGTATTAGATACACTTATCTGGGCATTTGCATGTACCAAGTAGATAAGTGTCTCGAAATGTCTGCAAAAGCCATTAAGATCTGGCCTATCCCGGACTTAAGCGGATGTCACACCTTAAAAAAATAATATATCCATCACCACAACATCTGGACGCTTAAAGATATGAAATTAGAAATTCATGGGAAACTTACCCCGGGGTCACACCCTTATGAAACAAAGGTGGGTGCCGAGATTATAAATATATGTAATTTTTAAATCTTAGACAGTCAGTCACAACTCGGCATTCACAATTCGGCATCCACAAAAGTTAAGATTCACAATTCGGCATTCATTCGAGATACGACAGTTCGAGAAATTCATTCGATCATTCGGGAGTTTAATTTATATTTTCTTTTTCAAAATTAAAAACGTTAACGCGCCACTTAAAGTTCTGTTCTACAGCGTCCAGATAGACCAGTAGTACCGGTAAACGAATTACTCAAGGTAAGTCCTAAATTAAAATTAAATGTTTAGTATTTTATTAGTTGGAAATCTCCTTTGTGTCCAGTACCGTATGTAAAAAAATATAAAGTCAATACACAATCTTAATTTCAATTTGCATTTTTATAAAACAATTAATTCCTTGACCAACCCTTTTTTAAAAAAAGATAGGTAAGTTGAAAGAGAAGTGTTTACCCTGCGTTTCCGAGATAAGGCCCTTCTAGATACGCTCACCGGCGAGTTTCCTGATTCTCGCAAAGTATAAACAATATCAGGTGGTGGCAGTGATACCGACGAGGAAAACATCGACCCCCTTGAAGACGCTAGGATTGTTACAACAGAACCACCCTAGAAGATCGTGACGAAGCGGCCTACATCATAATTCCATATTATGTTTGCTACACTATGGAAATGTTGATAATAAGTCATTTTGGCTGCCTTTTCATTTATTATACAACCTACGAATGGAACGGATTGCTACCAATAACTTTTGGAAAACGTGATCTTTATGGTAACCCCAAGACAAGGTCACCATCCGGTGAAAACTACGGAAAAAACTTATCCGAATTTATTTGGTAATAATAAAACCATGCTGTACAGTTTATCAATAAATTTTATTCAAGTTTTACAGTGAATTTGCTGTAGATACTCCATTGCCTCTGCAACGGATATCTTCAGTTTACTTTGATAAATAATTAACTACTCAATCCGGGGGGTCTGGGGGGTGTGGAACACCCTCAAATTTTGGAATGAAGAACATTGTAGAACCCCCAAACCGAGTAGTTTACTTTTATCAGAAGTAAACTGAAAATCTCCGTTGCAAAGGCACTGGAGGGTGTCCACAACCCCTTTAAATAATTATTTTATTAAAAGTGAATTAAATATTTAAGCATATCTCAAGTTGATTAAAATTAGGTATGGCCAAGTAAATGTGTTTAATTCGTAATCTTACAATTAATTATAAACTGCGTAATTATAAATTCCGTACCCCCGGGAGGCAAACCTCTACAACAAAATAAACTACTTGATCCGGGGGGTGTGGGGGATGTGGAGCACCCTCCAGTGCTCAAATTTTGGAATCTCGGTAAGTCTAAAATATCGATGAAGTACGTGAAATACAATAAAGTGTCGATGAATTAGGTGAAGTACCGTCAATTATTGATGAAATACGGTGAATTACTTGTGAAGTACGTAAAGTCCCGTGAATTACTGCTGAATTATATGAAGTATGGAGAATTATTATAAAGTACGTGAAGTGTGAAGTTAATTGTACACGATTTCCTCTAGCAGTTGATCCCTCACGTAATGGTGACTCTTACAACAGCTTGAAATGACCAAAACCACAGACCTGATCTAAGTAAGACCACAACGTTGAATTTAATTAATCCAGCATCTCTCAAGGATAAAATAACGCAACGCAGTAATACCTAAGAAAGCAACTTTTCAAACCACTATCACAGAAAATGTCCCCCCTGCCATGGTTAAAATTAGAAAGAACCTCTTACTTTCTTCTCTATTTATAACATCACTGACTATGTGTAATTCTTTTTCTTAGAACAATGGTACATTTAGACAAAAACGCATTCATTTGGAAAACGAGATTGATTAAATATCAACCCCTAGTAAGATCGGTCAATTTGTAAAAATGTACTACTCCGGCCCTGACATAATTTATCTTCAAATCAACCCCATTTAACGAACCCCAAGTGATTAAATAACAAACTCCAAAAATACATTGCTAAATCTTTATAGATTGATTTTAAACACTATTATTATAATTGCAACAGTAATTGAGTGGCTCTGTGGAATAACGAGGTAAGTCTATTAACCTCGTTTTAAGATAACTTGCTCAAACGAAGGCAAATACATATGCCTAGTAACCCCAAAATATGAATTCATAGAAATAACTACAAAGTGGATTTTGAATCATTTTTATATAGTGCAGTTTCTTATTATATCCGGTAAGTATCGGATTATAGAATACATATGTAGTTATTAATAAAAAAACTATTCTTGGGAAATGCGTTTGTTATGAAATATAAGACTTTATAAAAATATTTGGTATATATGTATTAGTAAACATATAAAAGGTAAAGTTGTTACTCAAACAATTTAATTTTATTAATTTGTTATTAAATTTATTAATAATTATAATTATATATTATTATTTATATATTATAATTTATTAATAATAATAATTATATATTATTGTTAATAAATATAGGTATAATTAATATTAATAAAATCCCGAAGATTATTATTGTTCGAACGTCTTATTGCATAGATAGTTTATAAAATAATTTAAAGAAAACACACTAACAAAAATTAAATAAAACTGTTCTCATTAAATTAAAATTTCAAAACACAAATAATCAAAATTAAAGGAAAGTAATAGTACAACAATGTTGATACATTGTATGCTAATTTAAAAAACATAACAAACCGTGTTATTTAAAAAAATTAACCGTTAGGGCTTATAAAAATTAATAATGGTTACTGAAAGAATTCCCAGATGTTGTGAATCGAACAGCTTACTTTCGGTTTGAGCGGTGCCTTCTTTGAACTAATAAAACTTCCGCAAAATTTAATTGTTTTACCTGAAATATTCAAAGAATATTTTCCAAATGTTGTACTTACCAAAATATACGAAAACAAAATCTGTTTTAAAATTTCCAACTGTGCATTACCTCCCGTAAGAAGTACCTACATAAAGCACAGCTTTTGCAGGAAAGAAATAATTTTTACTTAGTTCCATTTATTCTTTTGTGTGAAATACATTAATAACTTTGGGTATCAAAACAAATTATTTGTGAAAAAATGAGTGGCATTTCAACTAGTGATAGTGATTTTGACTTTAAACTTGGTTAAATTTAGTTGCCTCTGAAGCAGTAACTAATGAGGAAGAAGATATGATCACTGATTCTGATTAAAATGTTATTTGTATTGTGCCTTATCAGTAATTAATTATTAAATAAACGATTAAAAATTAATTCAATCTATTATTTTAGTAAATAATAATAAAATTAACTGCAGGTATTTGGTATATAAAAGTGTACATCTTCACTTTGGTATTGAATATTTTGTATGGGTGGAATAACGAGGTAAATCAACTTTGAGAAATATATTTTAAAAAGCAATAAATATTTTAAAATAATTTGATTTTATAAAAGATTTCAATTTACAACAAGTTATTTAACACAAAAAAAAATGTTCTGATAAATAATAACATTTCCTATTCTATAATAAACCCTTTGAAACCTTTAATTGCGTTTATCTCAAAACTATGATTTTCTACTTACCTCGTTATTCCACAGAGCCACACAATTATAATCTTCCGGCTCGGTTGAATGCCAAACATAAACCGGAAAAAGCCCTCCCCGTGATCATTACATCGCATCGTAGCGAGATGGCGTAACCTATTTATGATTGAATAACGCGCTAAATTTAAATCAACTGGATTTTACTTTCAATTTGAAAAATGTGAAAACTAAAGTTACTAAAGCATAATATTATAGGAAAGGAAACAATGCGCTGACAAGAGTGATAATGGAATCGAGGCCATTGGAGGAAAGACAGAGAGGAAAATCAAAATTGTGATGGTTGGATGGGATCCAACAAGATCTGAAAGGGATGGGAATTGGCGATTGGAGAAGAATATGTAAAGATAGAATTGCACGAGCGAAGTGGTAGAGAACCTCCTCATGAAATGGATTTATCAAAAACTCCTGGAAGAGAGTAACTATATTTCCGAAGTAATGAAAGTTATTTGATGATGATATTTATTTAGGGCAATTCGCTATCAAATTGTCACAAAAATGTTACATTTAAAAATTTTTCCGATATTTGGTTTTTGTCGTGTTGGTCCGATTTAGCATCGGTAGTTAACGTTTCATCTTTTATGTCAACGGAGTGATGTAAACTTTCTAACTCCAAATCGATATCTTGTGTTTGTTCGGATTTAATTCCCTTCCTAGCATTGTCTATTACTTCGTTTAAAAATACCGACTTATTCACCACTAATCTAAAATTACTACCACATGAATTAACACAACCGAGAATGTCAAATGACGTTCTAAACTAATCGATCAATATACAGGGTGTCCCCGTGACCGTGGAGAACCTCTTAGGTGGTGATAGAGAACACTTTTCTAAGACATATTTTTAAATAAAATTTTTGTCCACGTCCAAACCCTTGGGGGGTACCTCACTTTAAAGCAATTCTTTCAATTTATGATTTCAAGCGGCCATTGCACCGATATTTTTGATTTTTTAGGTTTAATGAATTAGAGCTTTTCTATGGAGCATTTAAATATCTACAAATTATCTTATAACCTCTTATCGCCTAGAATCAACAGATTTCGAGTTATGAATTAAATTAAGGGAAAAAATGTCAAAAAATTCCGAGTTTTATTTTTTTTACCTTTCTTCCCAACCCCGTATCTTTTAAACGAAACGTCTTAGAAAAAACCTAACGGCCCAAACAGGATAGAAAATTTAACGGGCTACAAAGTTGGTTTAATAATTTTTTTTGGGAAACCAACCGTTTTCACATAAATTACGAAAATAATAAACAAGGTGAAGTTAAAAAAACTAAATAAATTCACAAAATTTATTTTAATAACTGAAAATTTCCCGCTGCAGAGGCACTGAAAGGTGTTCCACACCCCCCAGACCTCACGGATCAAGTAGTTTATTACTTTATCATATGTAATATGAGAAAGTATTGTTTTCGTGCAGAAAAAAAAATTTGAGATTTTGATGGATTTACACTTTTTGAGGTCCCCTGAGTAAAATAAGACCATTTCCAAAAAATGTCTGTGTGTGTGTATGTGTGTGTGTGTGTATGTGTGTGTGTGTGTATGTGTGTGTGTGTGTGTGTTTGTGTGTGTGTGTGGTCAAATTTGTGTGCGACCTACAGCAAAACTAATAGGAATTTTCAAACAAAATTTTGGATTTTGTATCCTTATGTTGAGACTTAGAGCTGATTAGATTTTGGCTAAAATTGATTCACGGGAACTATTTTTTTATTTTTAAGTTTTATTATTTACATAATATTAGTCTTTATTTAATATTTTAAAACTAACAAAATTTTCAAAACCAAATTTAACATTTCCTATCTTTATGGATGGAGTTAAAGTTATTTAAATTTTGGTCAAAATTGGTTCATGGGAACTATTTTTTTTTAATTTTTTTAAATTTCATTATTTAATATTAGTTTTTAATTATTACTTCAAAAACTAATAAGAATTTCAAAACCAAATGTAGGATTTAGCATATTTATGTCTAGATTTAGAACTGATTAAATTTTAGTTAAAATTGGTTTATAAAAACTATTGTTTTTTATTATTTTAAATTTTATTATTTAATATTTTAAAAACTAAAAGGATTTTCAAAAGTAAAGTTGAAATTTGTTATGTTTATGGCAGGAATTAGAACTGATTAAATTTTGGATAAAATTGGTTCATGGAAGCAATTTTTTTTAAATCTTTTTATTTAATATTATTTTTTATTAAATATTTCAAAAACTAATGAGAATTTCAAAACTAAAGTTGGTATTTTGTATCTAAATATTTAGACTTAGAGCTGATTAGATTTTGAGTCACATTGGTTAATGGAAAATATTTTTTCCTTTTTATTATTAAAAATTATTTTTTTAATATTTAATAAAAGTATGATAAAGTCATGGGCATGGCCACATCCGATTTTTTTTTATTTTGTTGCAGAGATCTGCCTCCCAAGGGGTACGGAATTTATAATTACGCAGTTTATAATTAATTGTCCGATTACGAATTAAACACATTTACTTGGCCATTATTTTTTTATTTATTTTATTTATTAAAATTAATTTTAATAAACTTGAGATATGCTTAAATATTTAATTCACTTTTAATAAAAAATAACTTATTTAAACCGGGGGGTCTGGGGGGTGTGGAACACCCTACAGTGTTCAAGTATGGAGAAATCTTAAGTTAACTTCTGATAAAAATAAACTAATTAATCCGGGGGGTGTGAAACACTCTTCAGTACCCAAATATTACAACGCAAGCAAACATATTAAAGGTTTGAAAATTTAGTATAAACTCTCCGCTACCGTTTTAATTTTTTAAAAAAATTATGTCATATTCTTGGGAGTGGGGGGTAACAAAAAAGGGTAAAGCGAAAATAAATTATGTACAAACATGTACAAACGGTTAATAAGATTATTTTCAAAATCGAGAGGGTGGAGCTAGCAGATTTCAGCCCCCTACCTAATTTTTTAAATAATTTAAAACCAAAAAAGTTTAACCGAAAATAAAGAATTTACAATAGATTTAGACTTTTTTTAATTAAAAATTCGCAATGGAAGGGGGCTGATGATATGCACCTTATCCAATCCCATCCAATCAGATCGCAACAAAATAACCAAACATACAACAAAACAAATCAAACACCTTATTGGTAATTTCGTCAATTTAACTTTAATGTATTTTAACAGATAGATAACTATATATAACTATAATACTTGTGATTTGATATACGTGAATAGCCCATAGGGCGGGGCTAATTAGAGCAGCGTTGGAAAGGAGTCAGTCGCTCCCTGAGATCCGTTACGTCAACTTCCAAACTTTTTGAGTTGGAGCCGCTAGGGAGGTGTTTTTAGTAAGTAAAGATCGTGTCAAAACCGCTCGGAGCCCCCTACGCGACCCTCTGGGTGCGAAGAGTAGGTTTTGACGGCGCAACCACATCAGAAACGAATTTACACAAAAAGTGATTTTTTTCCGAAAATTTGTTGTCCGATCACAAATTTAATTTTCTTTATTAGCTAATTACACAATTATCTATCATAATTCGTGTTAAAACCGAGATTCTATTATATTTACTGTCGCCACAACCTATTTCAATTTTGAGGGCGGGGTTACACTTCAAAAGAGCCAATGATAAAATTGCATTTCAAATTAAAGCAGTTTTTTTCAAAAATGTGTGAACCGACCGCAAATTTTATTTGTTTTATGCCTAATTAAACCCCCATCTTGCATAATCCACTTCAAAATGGTAAAATCCTGATTCAGGATTTTTGAGACGGGTTACACTTCAAAAAAGCCAATGAAAAGCCGTTTCGTTTAAAAGATACGGGGTTGGCAAGAAAAGTAAAAAAAATTAAACTCGGAATTTTTTGACATTTTTTCCCTTAATTTAATTCATAACTCGAAATCTGTTGATTCTAGGCGATAAGGGTTATATTATAATTTGTAGATATTCAAATGCTCTATAGAAAAGCTTTAATCCATTAAACCCAAAAAATCAAAAATATCGGTGCAATGGCCGCTTGAAATCATAAACTGAAAAAATTTCTTTAAAGTGAGGTACCCCCCAAGGGATTGGACTTGGACAAAAATTTTATTTAAAAATATGCCTTAGAAAAGTGTCCTCTATCACCACCTAAGAGGTTCTCCACGGTCACGGGGACACCCTGTATATAAATAATATAATAATAATGATGATGCTTACTAGGTCGACAGTCACAAGTTGTGGAGATCTACTAGTTGCACCCTGATATCTGTCGGGTATCGAAATTTTGCTGGGCTGCTTTTCCTGATGTCCATTAGAAATTTTTAAACATTTGTTTTAAAATTCAAAAATTTCCAATTTAAAGTTTTTGAAGTGCAAGGTTGGGGATCCACAATTTCCACATGTGCTGTGTTTCTTCTTTTCTTCACTAAGCATCTTTTTTTCTTCATACGCAGTAATTCCTCTTGTAACATATGGAGAATCAACGCATTGTCTGTTTTTCTTCAAATTTCCTCTAATTATTTCAGGAGCTAGACATTGTTGATAAAACTGACACAAAATTGGCAACATTTTTGAAATTCAGAAATTTTCATCTCTGTCTATTATCTGGTTATCTGGATATGAATAGGGATCTTGTCATTAACGTAAACGACAAAGTAGCATTTACACCTTTTGGTGATATTCAATTGTCCTTGAATCTAACAAATAAAAAATTCTAAATGTTTTAAAAAATAAAATTAAAATAGTAATTACCTGATAATAATAATTGTGCCGTTGTTTTAAGCATAATATGCCATTATTATTTTTAATTAAAAAGGAATTTTTAGGAAGCGTCTTTGTCAGGAACATAAATACTTTTCACCTTCACAATTGCATCTTGACCAACCAGTCCTGCATAAGAAAATGTAAATAACACAAAAAAGTATAATACAGTATTTTCAAAATTACCATCTGGCGAAGCACCCAAGAAACCATACTGTTCGTCAATCCAAAAACCTGAAGGTTGAACAATAATATCTAACATTTGCTCTAATTTCAGTATGGCCACACTTTCTTTGGCTATACCATATTCCGTGGCATCAGTAGAAAATATGGAAGGCATCAAGCATGCCTTAACGAAAGAGTTACAAGTGGTATGCGGTCTCCCGTTTATAACTTTTCCAAACAATGAAGCTGTCAAACGCATCTTTCGTTCAGTTTCATATACTTTATTGCCAAATTGACCAACCGATTCTTTTCGAATATTATCAATTGCATCTTTGGGAATCTAAAACATTATTTTTGCTATAATAATATTAATATGAAAACATAAAACTCACCAGTAATCTTTCAATTACCAAAGCGGATTCACTCAAAATGACTTCTAAGTCTTCCTTAGTTTCGGATATTTCTGCATGGTCACCATAATCAGTATTTTTTTCAACTGCTGTTTTCCTTTTTTTCCTTGAAAGGTTTTCTGTTTCATTACCTGAGAATAAACGTTTTTTTGCTTTTTGGACTTTATTGGCAGTTTGCTTTTCCATATACAAGGAAAAATGTTGCCCAGGAGTATTTCCGGTTTAATTTTTCTTTAATTTAGTTAATAATTTTAATTATTTTAATTATTAACAAAGAAAATGAAAAAAAAGTTTCATAATAAAAAGGTATCTCCACGATTCTAAAAAAATCAGAAATTATGGTTAAATCAAAATACACTCATATTCGTTCGTAAAGACAAAAAAATCAAAAAAGCTCTTGTTTACAAAAACACGTTTACCCCTGCCCTTGCATTGGCTAAGCTCCGACGGTTAGGGATAGCCGCGAATCCATACAGGTAACCTATAGGGAATAATAAAGCAACAGATCTAAAACGCTTTAATTTATTCTCCCCCCCCCCCAAATGGAAGGCGTGCGTACTTATCAGAATATAAGGCAGTTATAGCAAGTTAAAGTGAACCCAGACTGAAGACCTGACGTTCACAGAATCGTACAATCAATGCCGCTTTCCATTTAGGGTGGAAAAGCGATCAAACGGAAATTTTTTTTTTACTTTATCATATGTAATATGAGAAAGTATTGTTTTCGTGCAGAAAAAAAAATTTGAGATTTTGATGGATTTACACTTTTTGAGGTCCCCTGAGTAAAATAAGACCATTTCCAAAAAATGTCTGTGGTGTGTGTGTGTATGGTCAAATTTTGTGTGCGACCTACAGCAAAAACTAATAGGAATTTTCAAACAAAATTTTGGATTTTGTATCCTTATGTTAAGACTTAGAGCTGATTAGATTTTGGCTAAAATTGATTCACGGGAACTATTTTTTATTTTTAAATTTTATTTTTTAATATTAGTTTTTAATTAATATTTCAAAAACTAATAAGAATTTCAAAACGAAATTTAGGATTTAGCATACTTATGTCGATATTTAGAACTCATTAAATTTTAGTTAAAATTGTTTTATGAAAACTATTGTTTTTTAATTTTTTTAAGTTTTATTATTTAATATTAGTTTTTAATTAATATTTCCAAAAGTAAAACGAATTTCTAAACTAAATTTAGGTTTTCGCATATTTTAATCAATATTTAGAACTGATTAAATTTTAGTTAAAATTTGTTTATGAAATCTATTGATTTTAATTTTTTTAAATTTTATTATTTAATTTTAGTCTTTATTTAATATTTTAAAAACTAAAAGGATTTTCAAAACTAAAGTTGAGATTTGTTATGTTTATGGCAGGAATTAGAGCTGATTAAATTTTGGGTAAAATTGGTTCATGGAAGCAACTTTTTTAAATCTTTTTATTTAATATTAGTTTTTATAAAATATTTCAAAACCTAATGAGAATTTTAAAACTAAAGTTGGTATTTTGTATCTTTATATTTAGACTTAGAGCTGATTAGATTTTGAGTCACATTGGTTAATGGAAAATATTTTTTCCTTTTTATTATTAAAAATTATTTTTTTAATATTTAATAATAATATGATAAAGTCATGGGCATGGCCACATCCGATTTTTTATAAGAGAAACTGTTTTAAAAATGTCGATTTCTTGAATTTTCACTATTTTACAAACACGAAATTGAAAGAATTAGAACTTGAAAGCCACTATCTTTCTGCTATGTGAATTATCAAATTAGATTTAATTTGTACATACACTTTTGGAATCACATATTTCATAAGCAAACAGTTTCTCCCTATGCAAGTTCTTAAGTGATTTATTAACCCATCTTTTCTAGGACATTCATATTCACAAAAGTCACAAGCACGCAGTTTCATTCCGGTGTAAATGAATTTTTTAAATTTATCTTTAGAGCAAATTTACGGTCACAAACTCACAACACAAGCAAACTATTTCTCCCCAGCGTGAGTTTTTAAATGCTTTTTTAAATTTGTTTTGCGACTACATTTATAATCACAAATTTCACAAGCAAACGGCTTGTCTCCAGTGTGAGCTGTTAAATGATTTTTTAATTGTGATTTCTGCGCACATTTATAATCACAAATTTCACAAGCAAACGGCTTATCTCCAGTGTGAGTTGTTAAATGTCTTTTTAAATATGATTTCTGCGCACATTTATAATCACAAATTTCACAAGCAAACGGCTTATCTCCAGTATGAGTTGTTAAATGTCTTTTTAAATGTGATTTACGCGCACATTTATAATCACAAATTTCACAAGCAAACGGCTTATCTCCAGTATGAGTTGTTAAATGTCTTTTTAAACCTGATTTTCGCGCACATTTAAAATCACAAATTTCACAAGCAAATGGCTTGTCTCCAGTGTGAGTTGTTATATGTCTTTTAATATCTGATTTCTGCGCACATTTATAATTACAAATTTCACAAGCAAACGGCTTATCTCCAGTGTGAATTCTTAAATGATCTTTTAAATATGATTTTTGCGCACATTTATAATCACAAATTTCACAAGCAAACGGCTTGTCTCCAGTGTGTGTTGTTAAATGTCTTTTGAAAGTTGATTTCTGCGCAAATTTATAATCACAAATTTCACAAGCAAACGGCTTATCTCCAGTGTGAGTTGTTAAATGTTTTTTTAAATGTGATTTCTGCGCACATTTATAATCACAAATTTCACAAGCAAACGGCTTATCTCCAGTGTGAGTTGTTAAATGTTTTTTTAAATGTGATTTCTGCGCACATTTATAATTACAAATTTCACAAGCAAACGGCTTATCTCCAGAGTGAGTTGATAAATGTCTTTTTAAAACCGATTTATGCGCACATTTAAAATCACAAATTTCACAAGCATAGGATTTCTTTCCAGTGTGAGTTTTTAAATGATTCCGTAAAGTGGATTTGTAAGAGCATTTATATTGACAAATTTCACACGTAAAGGATTTCGCACGAGAGTGAGTTCTTAAATGTCCTTTGAATGTTTTTTCACATGTATCTACATACCCACAAACTGCACATTCAAACAAACTTGTACTGTTAGATGTTCTTGCAGGTTTATACTGTGTTACTTGTTCAGTATCGCTCTCTTCTTTAATGTCGATAGAATGATGCAAATCTTCTAAATTAAACTCCACATCTTCGAACCCTTCCGTTTTAATTGTGGCATTGCTGCTTGAATTACTTGGAGATTTCAAACCTTGACTGTTGCTGTTCATAACGTGTAGCTCTTCAAGGGGTTGTATTTGAGCCATATCTGTAACTGGTTGCATCAGAATGAGGTACTAATGTGTCATTCGACAATAATAATTAATATTTACCTGTAGCACATCTCAACGTGTAAGCCTACAATTGTGAAGTTTGCTTCAGCTGCTATTATTTTCGTTATTACAAGATTACTACAAAATAAATAGCAATATTTTTTGTTATAACAAAAATATGCAACGATGTTTGAAAGGCAAAACGGCATAAGCAACACTATGTAATAAAATTTATTGCGATGTCTACGAGTAATTATAAACTTAAAACTAGCACATTGCAATGCAAATATTCTTGCTCGTATAGATAAGATAATTAATTACAAATTTTATTTCACAAATTTTCAACTTGAAATCGCTCTATTGTAAAGTTTATAACTTGTCGCTTTATAATCTTTTGCCTTACAACCATCGTTATCTTATTTGCCTCCTACAGGTCGTGTTATTTTCATTTATAATACAAAGTAGCCAAAGTTGTGTCGATTATTTTTGAGGTTGTAACAATATTTATTGGCTTGTACAAATAGCACAGTGCTATTACAACGCAATGAACATATCGATACCACCTCAAAATAATCTATTAAACTTCGACTACGAATGGTATTCAGAGACTATTCAATTACAAATTTCATTTTTCAAAAATTATAATTTAAAAATTGAGCTACACATGATTTCATTTCCATTACAACCAGTAAACAAACTTTTGTCATGATAATTTGTCTACGGTTTAGGTTAAGAGTGAACCCACCCAAATTTGAGAATATTTAACTGAATTTTAAATCAAAATTTGTAATTGGTTATTCCATAAATTATTGTAGCCAAACGGAGAGCTTTGTTAACGAGTAAAATAGTTACCTACACATTGAGAAACATGCTACTAGTATATAATATGCATCGAGTTTTACATAATCGTGTTACTTACCTTTCCGAATTAGAACAGTTCGGTAGCTAGGAATCGTAGATTTTGTCTTGATGTGTAGTTTGAGCTTAAAATTATTTTTTATAACCAAAGGAGGTTCCACAATTATGTACCATTTATTTATCTTACGATGATAGACATACTACACCGAATTGATGAACCTCTTCACTTTATGAGAAGACCCAAAACTCTTTCGTCTGGAATGCACTGGTAGCTTGCGATGGGGTTACAGAACCTGTGTAAATTCAAGCAGCTAAATCTAAAAGATTCAAGTGAACCAGCATGAAACAAAGAGCACTACAGCATTAAATTACAACAAATGACGACGTCATTCATTTTCTATTTGACAGAATATCGTAGCGCGCTATCTAGTGGAGCAAATATTTACTCACCCGTGCATTTGTTTTTCTTAAAATTTATTGTTAAATAAATAAGATTAGCGTTTTTAATATTTTTTCAGAATACAACTTTTAACTTGTGGAAAAATGGAGCTTGTGGTCACACAGAGGTGAAAAAACTAAGCAGTTAAATAATTAAAAATTTATGCTTGTGTGAACGCACTTTTAAACTTTAACTTAAATGTCAAGGGAGGAATGTCAAATAACCTAAAATATGGCACGCAAATTGAGTTAGAAATTTCTGCAATATTTTTCTTAAGGTGGAAAACAACGTTCAAGAAGAATAATAATTGTAACAATCCATCCATCTGCGGTGGATGCACTACGAAGTGACTATAAATTATGGTAGTAGATATTATCGTTGGGTTGGTGGCCGGCCCTTGTGGGGTGCAGAACACCCAGAGTTGTAATAATCAAATAATAATTTAAACAATAATAAAAATTAATGTATTTATTAGCATAATTAGGTTTCAGATTATTAAAATATTTAAAGAATTGGATTTCATACGTCTACTTTCAACGTGCGATGGCAGTTATTACTACGCAGTTGGTCAAATAAATACTGAAGTAATTGCAGATTGTACTCCATGGAATAAATTACTGCTTAAAATAATATTAAAATTAAATGTATAACATTAACTATTAAATGAAAAATTAACAATTGGCGTATTCCTTCAATGCTTAAAAAAATTCAATACGGTAAGTTTTCTGAGATTAGAATTCAGGTGATCTTTTATTGTCATGCAGAACATCCAAAATTATTTTGTACCACAACCGATCTTGCAAAACACGGTTCGTAATTTTAAATTAGTTTATTTTAGATTACAAATTGATATGCCTACATTTTGTGCAATAATAAATGCGTAGCTACTTTTCTCCGGTACGCGTCTTGTAACTGTGGTGGATCGGTCTGCAGCTTATTTGTTGCGACACTTCAGGTATGGCTCTAACAGTTCTCTTTTGTTGCAGGACCACCCTAGAAGATCGTGACGAAGCGGCCCTACATCATAATTCCATATTATATTGCTACACTATGGAAATGTTGATAATAAGTCATTTTGGCTGCCTTTTCATTTATTATACAACCTACGAATGGAACGGATTGCTACCAATAACTTTTGGAAAACGTGATCTTTATGGTAACCCCAAGACAAGGCACCATCCGGGTGAAAACCTAGAAGAAACCTCTTCATCGTAAACAGTAATTGCTGGGTTTTCCTTCTGTTTAGTTGTAGACCATTTGTTTTGAACCACTTCTGTTCCTCTTCGATCACTCCCGCTTACTTTTACTACTTTTATTACTTACTACATAATTAAATAATAACAACCCTTACATAGAGAGCAGAATATATCATTAAAAGTGGGGGAGAGTAAGGGAGCAAGTACTCCCTAGGATATAGTTCAATAACAGGGACTGTGAAATACAAAATCTCAAGAACTGAAAGTAGATTATGAAAAAGGATACAACCTGGAAGAGTTTTAAATTACGGAGTATTCAATAATTTTAGGTTCTAACTGCCAGAAATCAAAAAAATCTGATGTGACATCCCATGACTTTCCCATTCACTGTTAGGTTTATTATAATAACTATAATTTTAATTTTTTTAAATTTTAAAATAATTTTTTTTTTAAATTTATTGGTTATTTTGTCTCCAAGGCCGCTCATATTCCTTTAAATGCAATGATTCTATTTATGTATTTTAATAGTAATTTAAGAGAAAAATTTCAAGTTTTGGGAATCTTTACACGCAGAAATAAAATCTCTTTCGAAACTCAACGATCAGGAAGAAAAAAGATTTCTTTCGATTCCGGTTGCACCACGAAGACAGATCCCGCGTGCATCCGTGAAGGATGCGATATTCCATCAGGGGAAGGGGTTTTTAGTCAGTCAAGTCTGACATACTCACAAACTCGGGTCTGTGGAATCCATGAGGATTATTCCCTTTCCTACGCATAGAGCAAAAAAAAATCTAATCTAATTTTTTGTGTTTTATTTTCTGGTGGGGTTAGTTGTGTTTTCTTGAGGTTTCCGAAAGGTTCATTCAAAGTATAAAGCTATCTTAGTTTATTTTATGTATTTTGCTTAGGGTAAGAGTGAGTCAAACGGACACTCTAAGGGGTTTTATAGTTATATTTAATAAAAGCAACATAATATTTAAGAACTAATTATTTGGTTTGATATCTCAATTATTAAGCTAACAAATGATGAGATTAAAGTTGAAAAAATAGAAACAGTTTTTGAGAACTTAACCTAAAACAAACATAAGTGAAAAGGTCCGTCTGCCCCCACACTCCTGGGCAAACGGACATATGGAGGTCCATTTCGCCAGCCCCCCCCCCATCGCAAAATTTTGGGTCGAATTTGGTATCAATCGTTTGTGTATCGTTTGTTCGTATCGTTTGTCGTATCAAAGTTTGATGAATCTGCATTTTATATGGATGAAATTTATGCAATTTTAGCGCTGTAATAACCGGGGTAGTTATTACTTAGTTTTACCACCTAGTTCGAGTTTTGAGATTCTCGAAACTTAGGAAAAGATGCGAACGTCCAGAACACTCATTGTAGCTGTAGAATTATTTATATTTTTAATGCTGCCACCACCACAGATCTACAATTAATCGAGTGATTCTTTTGTTGCCCTTTGAATAAGGTATTTAACCAAAAAAACTCATTAAACTTGGTAGCTACTAATTTGTTTTTGACACCAATCTCTAATTTTAAAGGAAGCGTGGGCCAACGGCTTACGGTAAATTTGAAAATTCTTCGCGTTGTAGTGACCTTTTGGATATTCCTAACAATAGTTTTAAAAATTTCCCAGATAACTTCAAATAGTAAGTTTATTTAATACCAAATGAGACAAAATAAAACACACAAACATAAATGCATTATATCGTACACCTTACATTAAGACGGCCCCTGTTTCTAGTGCCCTATCCTCTTAACTTAGAACAAAATACTTTACACCCTGTAACAACCACCCACCTCCTATTTTTAATATTTTATTTTTTGATAACAATTTGATAACAAATATCGTTACGTAAAACTCGTTCAAATAATAAAGTAAATCCACTTGCCGTAGCTGCGCTATAGTGCAGTTGGTCGGGCAAGAAAATATCGAAAAACTACCCCAATTAGTAAATAAAAGCGTGTTAATTAAGCGACTTTCGACTCTAAAGTCGAAATTAGCAAAATATTCTTGAACCTTAACTTAAATTAATAAAACCAACTACAGAATCATTAAAAATAACATAATTATACTTCTACATTACAAATTCTTATTAAAATAACGGCCATAGTTTTAAATAAAAACATAATTTCTACAGAAAAAAACTTACTTAACGTAGTAGCGCTATAGAACAAAAATAGGGGAGCCTTCTACGTTACTTAAGATTTCAACCGACTTAGTCGTAAACCGATTAGTCGTGGCAATTCAAAATAGCCGAAGTCGCCAACTTCAAATAGGAAAATAGAAATTAAATCAAATTTATTGATTCCACACATGGGCCAAAAAATTAAAACAAATTTAAAGTTAAGACAAAGAGACCAAAATGACATAAATAGGACCCCAAAAAAATCTAACAAGACAGTCACGCGCGTTCCTTACTAAAAGGCAAACCTATGCCTAAAAACAATTAGGAAAAATACAATTCATTTTTTTAAGTGCAAAGTGCTTCTATTTCAATAAACTCTCTATTTAAATCATTTTTATAACAAAACGACGCGCATAAAATCTTTGGTTAGTTACCAGTGACTCGTCCATAGCTTAGTAATTTAGTACCAGGTAAGAATTTCAAATATAATAATTAAATCCCCAATTTATCCTGCTTCCTTGTTTGAACGAGTTGAGCTAGACAATATAAACTTTTTTTTTGATTAATTAATTATTTTAATGTGTATTTTTACCATTTTTTGTCTAAATTGCTAGTTGTTCTAAACTTTTTTTTTGTTGTTCTCAATATAATTTAAAGTAAGATTCTATAGTTTAATTTCGAGGTAAAGGTAATGAGTTAACCCTTCCTGCGCTTCCTAAAACACCACGCTACCGAAACACCAAGGCAGGAAGATCGGCGCTGATTTGGACGCCAAGAAAATATTCCAGATCTGGTGGCAGCAAATTAGATTAAGTAATTAATCCCCCTTTTGTTTAAATTCAGCATTACAGCGGAATTCGGGAACAGATACGAAGTTCCGGGTTCGCTACAACCCCGAATCTGCATAAAATCATCAACAACCATAAAAGAAAGCAATATTTTTAAATTGACTTACCAGTAAAATGGAGTAAAAAAATAGTCCCAGATGAAATTGAAAACAATTAAATAACGTACCGAGGACGTTCAAAATATTCCAGTTTTATTAAACTGAAATCACGCGTCTTATCACAAAGACAAATAGTGATCTTCCGCTAAGAAAATAACAACTCAGTTTTCAATAAACTGAGAAAAACAAACGTTTACCCTAAAACGCAAAATTTAAGTCTCCGTCAGAGACGCAAAATGACAACTTTGAGGCACAAACAAAGCCCTCGACCGCGATTCCGCGTAACGGTCTGAACTCAAAAGCGTGACTGACTTTTCAAAGTGCGTGTACCTATATTTATGTCCTCGGGTACAAAATTTTGCAAACTACGTCGCTTGGGCACCTGTTTCCTCCACAGCAACAATGGAGTTCCTATGGTCTGAATGCATAAATTTTTATCTCAATCTCACAGTAGCTTATCTGACAATTATTGCCCACATTTTTACATTGTAACAGAACAAAATATGGATTTTCTCCAAGAATCAATATCGATAACTAATTGTTGATTATTTCAGCAGACTGCCTATTTTACGCTCTATCGAATGAATTCCTTTTTAACCAAAATAAGTTTTGCTTATTATGCAATTCTCATAATACATCCCACTTTAGTAGATACTGAAATACATTAACAACAAAGTATTACAATGTAAGAGCACAAAACATAAATTTTCCCTATGATTTAATAGTGATAACTAGTGTTTGACTATTTTAACCCATCGCCTATTTTACGCTCTATCAGACTAATCCAAAATAAAAATCATTTTTGCTTAATATGCAATTTTCACAATCTCCTATCGTAAATTTATCTTTCCTGCAATATACAGGGTGTTCGTCTTAAGTAAATTAAACATTATCTCCTATTAACATACTAAAATCGTACAGTAAATTATAGCTTAAATAAAATTATTATCCTAAAAATCACATGGAGATTTTTAGGATGTTACAGCGCCTTATGAACAGTGCCCACTGATAAACCACTAATAGCAGAAACTTCACGCACCGAACTGTTAGGATTTGAAGCATAATGGCCTATAACTTCAATTCGAGCTAAGTCATCCAATATTCTAGTAGAATTCCTTGCGGGTTTTATTTTTGACGGATTCTGTTTCCCGAAATTTTGAAACAAGGTCTATAATATACCTATGAGAGACATTTCTACCAGGTTGTCTCGCGTTATAAGATTCTGCAGTTCTTGCAGCATTTTCATTTTGAGCTTCGTACAAGAAAATTAATTCGATTCTTTCTTCTACAGTATAAACCATTTTAATGATCTAATTGCGAACTTTTATCACATCTAAAGCGAACGGGAAAAATAAAAACTCACTGAAAATCACAAACCTAACAATAGTTGAAGAAACTAATATCAATTTATTTGTTTTGACAGTGTTTTGTTTTCATTGTCCTAAAATTATTCAAGTTCAATAATAACAAAAACAATAACAGCCTTCTAACTTTTAAAAAAATAAATTTCGATATAATCAGCTGCAGTTTATTAAAATGTTTTTATTTTGTTTCAATGCATCTTACTCGAAAATCCTAATGTGGGATAAAAAAAATTTTACAACAAAAGTTGTTTATTTTTTCATGAAAATATGAATCTGCTAAAAAAAATTAAGGTGCCATTTAAAAAACCAAAGTTGACCTTCAAATGACCTTGAAAAGGTCAATAAATTAAGAAAACAATTATGCCATATTCTGTCCCCCTCGCTATCATACAACTTTTGTTCGAAACATTTTTTCATCTGAGTTTTGGTTTTTGAGATATAAATTGCTGGAAGTTTTAAAATGAACACCCGGTATAATCATAAAGTATATATGGCGGTTGTTACTCGGATAACAACAAAACTTCGTTATCTCAAAACTAGTTGTAAGTGGAAGTTTAAACTATGGGAGTAGAAGCAAATTGAAACAAACGATTGACATCAAATTCGTCAACGAAAATTTTATCTAAATCTTGAAAATGGGAGGCATTGAGAAAAAGTTGCCACCCCCCCCCCTGTACAATTAAATTAAAGATATTCCGCGAACGGTACTTACCTCTCGCGCCATGACTGTGAAACTTAACAACGCTACCTCGACGACAAAGACGATCAACGCAGGGGTTCCCCAAGGCTCCGTGCTCGGCCCGAAACTTTTTAACCTTTTTATCAACGATATACCGACATTTGCAAAGACCAAAACGGCCCTGTACGCGGACGATACAGCGATATATGCTAGCTCGTTCTACGCACAGGTGGCCAACAAACAATTACAGATACACGTTGACATACTGCAACCATATTTTAAAGACTGGAAAATTACACTTAACTCACAGAAGACGGAAACGATTATTTTTACCCGCAAACGGACGAACAATAAAATTTTTGACCACCTCAAGGTGGATGGACACAAAATTAAACCGACGACGAAAGTTAAATATTTAGGAATGACAATGGACGCGCGACTTAATTTTCGACAACACCTACAAAACAGGAAACAATTAGTATACGGACAAATGAGAAAAATATACCCACTGATGAAAGGACAAACGATGACCGGCACGAACAAACTTTTACTATACAAGACGCTACTGCGACCCATTCTGACGTATGCCTCGGCGGTCTGGTGCAACGTTTCAAGACGGCCATCCAGCCGCTGCAGGTGTTCCAGAACAAGAACCTGCGACTAATAACCGGACTGGACCGATACACACGGATAACAACGCTACACAAACTGACGAACATGGAATATTTTCAAGACCACATAAACCGACTCTCGACTAAATTTTATGACGCGCAAATTTTAAACAGTGACCTTACGAAAGACTTGACTAACATACGGCACGACAACGCACCATATAAAATCAAACATAAACTGACTTATCAAAACCTACCAATTTTTCGACAGACTCTGCCCACGGACTTCGACTCCGACGACGATGCATACCACGACAATTGACATCTGCAACGCCACCGACACGGAGTGCTTAGGCATTCCCAAATTCCGTGTACATCTTTTAAATTGTAAATAGTTCTTTTTAATCGTTTAGCAAGTAAGTTTTATTCCAAATTCAAAATTTTAAAAAAAAATGAAGAGCAGGTTTTTTGATTTTTTCCTGCAAATTTCCAAATTACTACAAAATTGCAACGCAAACGACAAATTATCAAAAGGTCATATATTTATCAATTATTTACAACTGTTTAGGCACTAACAATTTAGTCAATGAGAGTTACGCGTTAACGCAGGGTCTCTCAACATCTCGCTTATCTTAAATTTTAGAAATGTTATATTATATATTGTTGTGGTTTTTTCGTGAAAGGACCCCTTTCCGAAATTCCGTTGCAACACCGAAAAAAAAATTTAACCCAGTTTTCTAGGATTAATCAGCGGAGAGCTATGAGACTTACCCAGTAGTGAGTTCTAAGGTTCGCAGCTCTGAAAATGAATAAATGTTCGGCGACCACAGCGCAATTAAAATTACAATTACAAAAATTTGCTTTATTGCTAAACCGATTTTGGGACAAAATTCCAAATATGCCAGGTGGTGTAATTGTGTTTTTTTTTTGCTTGGTAATTGAAATTTAAATTTAAAATTTGAAATCATTTGCTGAAATTTAAACCACCAAACAATTCTGTGTCTTGTGTAAATCTTTACAATGGTAAAAAATTTTTAAAATAATTATTCAAAATGTTTTAACACAAATAAAATTTTGTTCAATTGGCGCACAAATGTTTAACGACTGACCTTATTGACACTCCAGGTGTTGCCCTAATGCTGGCACTTTCGATTATCCAATTCAAATCCAAAACTCGTTGACTCTTACAAGTAAAACTTTGATAATTCCAAATTAGCTCCTCTTTTCGACTCCAATACAAACTTAATGACTCGCTGCACAAATCAAACTTGAATAACTCCAAAATGGCTCCTCTATCAAAATTATTCATTTGCTATCTTAGCAGATTCGATAAATCCAACCAAAAACTTTGATCAATTCGCAAAAATAAAACAGACGACCCCGTCTTCAGAAGGCACTATCACGAAACTCAAAAATTTACCGCTTTCACGGCAACGCAAATCAAAAATCTCAAAACTCACGTCCTCCAACTGACGTGTATTCGGTCTCCAGTTCTCAGACCAACTCCCCTCCTTTTTCTTTCTTTTTCAAAATTGCCAACATTCAAAAACATTATTTCCGTTTCCAAATTTTAAATTTTATCTTTCCATAAACAAGCGGCGCGCAAATAACACTAATGTCAAATAATCACACTGTCAAATTCATCAAAACAAATCATAATTTTGTGTAAAAAGGTGTTGAAAGTAACAATATTTTGGCATTCTTGTTGGCACAATAAAACAAATTAATTTTGTTGATCTTCAAATTGATCAATAAATCGAAATTCTTAAAAAAATCATTTATTCTTTCTCGCAGTGACGAGAAACCCAACACTACTGGTAAGAAACTAGTAAAAAACCATTTTATTGTATTTTTTGAAATCTAATTTCAAAAATATCACCACAATATACTGTTTTTAAAAATAATTGTAAAAGTTAATTCTTAAAATAAATATTGTTCTGTTCTGTTCGTTATCTCAAAACTAGTTGTAAGTGGAAGTTTAAACTATGGGAGTAGAAGCAAATTGAAACAAACGATTGACATCAAATTCGTCAACGAAAATTTTATCTAAATCTTGAAAATGGGAGGCATTGAGAAAAAGTTGCCCCCTGTACAATTAAATTAAAGATATTCCGCGAACGGTACTAACACAAATGAAAATAATGAATACACAAACCTACACAAACGATACACAAACGATTGATACCAAATTCGACCCAAAATTCGCGATGGGGAGGGCTGGCGAAATGGACCTGACATATGGTTTAATCTTCTTCTTCTTCTTTCTTCTTCTTCTTCTTATATATAAAAATGGATGTATGTATGTGTGTGTGTTTGTGTGTGTGTTTGTTCCTTATAGACTCCTAGACCGTTCGACCGATCCCAACCAAATTTTGCACAGTTACTCTCTAGGACCCTAAAGAGGTTTTCCGCTAAAAACCGGGACCGAAAAGCTTAATTTAAAAAAAAAGTGAAAACTTGCGGACGCGCATGAATGGAACGAGATTCCCATCGCCAATACCTGTAATTGATATATGGTAATTTTACGTTGGTACATTCACATTCAGTACCTACACTATTATAAGTGATTTCATTTCGTAAAAATAAATCAACTTATAGCAACCAAAGGACAACGGGAAGCAAGACTGGAAACCGTTCGGAAATACTGAAGAAGAAAAGCTCGGGTAAATCATCTATCTATCTATATATTATCTATATATATAAAATTGAATGTATGTATGTATGTTCTTTATACATTCCTGCACCGTTTCACCGATCTCAACCAAATTTTACACAGTTACTATTTAGGACCCAGAAGAGCTTTTCCTGCAAAAACGGGAGCTTAAAAGCAAAAAATTCGCAAAATTAAAAAAAAAGTGGAAAATTGCGGACGCGCATGAATATACAGGGTCGGCAGTAAAGACGTACGTATTTTAAAACATCATTGTAAATGAGCGGTATGTCGGAGCGGGCCATGGGTGGTGGAGATTAGTAGCTTGGTTAATAGAAATTCAGTCACGATGGAGCATTTTACGGGTAACCAGCAAGTCGGTAGGACTTGGAGAAGGTTTCTGTGCTATAATATCATTAAAAATGTAAGAGGAGAGAGAGAATTGTTTGAAAAATATATTTTTCAAACAATTTTGTCGTCGACAGGTGACGCAACAATGGAAAAAATAAGATAATAAGATTAACTTTGATCCGTATCGTCCAGATCATCCCATAGAAATATTAATAATATATAAACAGAAAGTGACGAGTGAGATATCATAATAATACACAGAACAATAGAACAATAATTATGGAGCGAGATCTTTTTTCTGGAACAGATGAAAAACCAACTAAATAAAGTTATAGGGATATCCAAGGACCCAAAGAATAACAATTACCAACGCCAGTTGCAGTTAAACCAGTTAAGGTTTAAGTCATTTCAAGAGGTAATAAAGAAATATTGCTCAAGTCCAGAGCGGCAAATAGAATATGATATCGCTGAAAAGTACGCTAACGCATGCGAGGTTAGAAAAAGAAAAGCGGAGGAGAGATTGCTTGCCGAACATAATAAGAGAGCAAAACTAGAAGCCGAAGAACGTGAATTGGAGACGTTGATACTCTTAAAAGATATTGAAGAAGACGAATAAGATATGTCCAGTCAAGGCAAACGTTCATGCAGTCCGATTTAAAATTAGAAGCATTTAATTATAACCCAAGTTATACGATTACCACTTTCATCCAAGGGTCACAGTTGGAAATATGGACGTAATATGTAATCACTGTCTAGCAAGAAAGTTTAAAACGGAGTCAATTGGAATGTGTTGCTCAAATGGAAAAGTTAAATTGCTGCCTTTAAATCAACCTCCCGAAGCACTTTCTGCGTATACGTCAGGAATTACTTCAGAATCAAAACATTTTTTGCAAAATATAAGGAGTTACAATTCATGCTTTCAAATGACATCTTTCGGTACAAAAACGTGTAAATTAATTGTTTGGGATGAATGCACCATGGCGCATAAGAAAGCTCTCGAAGCACTTAATTATACTCTCCAAGATATAAGAGAAAACACACTGCTAATGGGAGGAGCTGTTGTAGTTCTTGCAGGTGACTTTCGGCAAACATTGCCGGTTATACCAAGATCGACACCTCCGGACGAACTCAATGCTTGCCTTAAATCATCACGTCTTTGGAGACACGTTCAGACAGTTACATTAACGACTAATATGCGGGTTCATTTACAGGGAGATATAGCTGCACAGAATTTCGCAAACCAACTCCCTGTTGAAAAATCAGGGGGAAAAATCCCTACCGATCCCATAACTGGCCTAATTTCTTTTCCGTCAGATTTTTGTGTAGTAGTACAATCGGTTGATGAAATTGTTAGCAAAGTTTTTCCTAACATTCGTAAAAATTATAAAAATCATGGATGGCTTTGCGAACGAGCAATTCTTGCGCCTAAAAATGAAAGCGTCAATAGTCTGAATATTAAAATACAGGGTCAGCTTCCAGGTTCTTCCACGACATATAAATCTATCGATACCGTTGTAGATAGCGAGCAGACTGTATATTACCCTACCGAATTCCTAAATTCTTTAGCACCACCTGGGATGCCACCACATAATTTCTTCTTCTTCGAGTGCCATACACTTTACAGTGCGTAGGCGAACAACTTAGCCGAAGCCAAGCTGACCTTACTAGGGATTATAATTAATGGGGTGGTTTCCCGTTGCCTTCCCCACAGTCCAAAGATTGATATCGGACCTTTGATCATAGCAGCGTATCCGACGCGACCAGGACTTGAACCGCGATTTCTCGCTTCCTAGTCGGCCGGTGTATACTTTGCGGTATACTGCTGGTCTGGACCACTGGACCACATAATTTAAATTTGAAAATTGGATTGCCAATAATGTTATTACGTAATCTTGACCCGCCAAAATTATGCAACGGAACTAGATTATGTGTGAAAACTCTCCTGCCAAACGTGTTAGAAGCGACAATACTGACTGGCAGTGCTAAAGGAGAAGACGTATTTATTCCACGCATTCCCATGATACCCACTGATATGCCTTTTGATTTTAAGAGACTGCAATATCCAGTGCGACTTGCATTTGCAATGACAATAAATAAAGCTCAAGGACAGTCACTGGCAGTAGCAGTAATTAATTTAGAAACTCCATGTTTTTCCCACGGTCAACTATATGTCGCTTGCTCAGAGTGGATACGCCAAAGAGTTATACGTTTTCGCTCAGGATGGGAAAACAAAAAATATTGTATATTGTAAAGCATTACAATAAAATTAAATGTGTTATTAATTAATTAACGATTAATAAATGATTTTGGATACGGTTTTGTGAACCAACCACAGAAGTATTTTTGTTTTCAGTACAATTTGGATTAGCACTATATTATTTTAATCATGCATGGCAATGAGCTGAAGAGTCCAAAGCATACATTTTATGACATTTTGAAATATCCATTAATATTAAATGCGGAGCCTATTTTTTCGTTATGATTTTATCGTTTGATTAATATTCCACATTCATTTAAACCCCGGGCGAAAGCGGGTATCCGGTTATTAATTCAATTATATAAATAAAATAAATAATTTATCAATTTTATATTTTTATAATTATTCAGTCTACCCATTTAAATTCTTTTTAAGTCCAAGAGCCTAAAGTAAAGTACTTCAGACAAAGGCAGAGTTCCACCTTTTTAATGAGACCCCGGGCGAAGCCGGGTATCCAGCTAGTATACGTTATAAATAGTTAAATTCGCACTTTTAGTCGCAATGAATGATGATAAGAACGCTATTCAACTTATCAGCTGAATTAAGAGCCATTTTATCTTTATTTACAGCAATTATGACAAGATTCATATTTTCTTGATTCCACGAGCTCCTCTCTGTAGTTCTAATCCGGATCCGTACCATTTTTCTGTAAACATTGTTTAAAAAAAAAGCATAAATACTGTACTATCCGGTTCAATCAATTTCAATCAATATGTCCGTTTGCCCCGCATCGGAATTTTTTTTTATTAAATTCAAAATCTAAATAAATATTAATATTAGGACAATGAAATTGCGTGGCAGTAATTCCAAAGACACTTGGTTTTAATTGACCTAACTATAAGTTTTAAATTTTTTACTAAAATACTTAGATTCTAAATAATTTCTAACAAAAATATAACAACACGTTAATTTTTACTTACATTTCCTATCACTCCTCACTTTTAACATGCAATAATAGCCTTAGATTGGAAAAATTTTAAAAATTACTTTCTTATTAATTACCTCAAATGTCAACGACACTAGTAATACTGCAATAATAACGCGGCGCCTTTTCTGAAAGAACTTACGAATTTTTTTCTCAAAAAATGTCCGTTTGCCCCCATGTCCGTGGGGGCTGTCTGTTTAGTTAACTAGAGACGCCACTGGGTGAGTAGATTTGGTTATTTTTTTAGTTAGTAAAGCGTTTGTCAAAATGGCCTGGAGCGAGTGAAAAAAACCTTTTTTAAATCCCCACTACTCCAAGCCTTATGACAAATATTTTTCCCCGTTTGTTTTTATTCCATGGATGGTTTTTGCTTTGTTCTTGATTTGCTTTGCTTCTGAGCACTACAGGCTCAAATCAGAACGCACCCCTGACCTGAGATCTACAATAAACTCCCGTGGGAATTTTTGAAGATTCGCAGGCTACGGAAAAAACTTACCCGCCCCGAATTTATTTGGTAATAATAAAACCATGCTGTACAGTTTATCAACAAATTTTATTCAAGTTTTTACAGTGGAATTTTGCTGTAGATACTCCAATGCCTCCGTCATCCTCCAGTGCCTCTGCAACCGGATATCTTTAGTTTACTTTTGATAAATAATTAACTACTCAATCCGGGGGGTCTGGGGGATGTGGAACACCCTCAAATTTTGGAATGAAGAACATTGTAGAACCCCCAAACCGAGTAGTTTACTTTTTATCAAAAGTAAACTGAAAATCTCCCGTTGCAAAGGCACTGGAGGGTGTTCCACGCCAGACCCCCCGGTTTAAATAATTTATTTTTATTAAAAGTAAATTAAATATTTAAGCATATCTCAAATTGATTAAAATTAGGTATGGCCTAGTAAACGTGTTTAATTTGTAATCTGAAAATAAATTCCGTACCCCCTGAGAGGCAGATCTCTGCATCAAAATAAACCGCTTGATTCGGAGGGTCGGGGAGAGGGTCATTCTCCAGTGCCTCTGCAACGGGATATCTTTGGTTTACTTTTGATAAATAATTAACTACTCAATCCGGGGGGTCTGGGTGGTGTTCTACACCCCCCGGTAAGTCTATAAAGAACGCTGCTGCGAGACATGGCATTGAGCTACCCACGATAATCTGTTATGGAATCAATGCTAAAAAGCCGCATAGTAACGGCCTCACTAGGAGGGGAGGAGATCTCGATGGCCACGGCTAGGGGATGCCCACAGGGCGGGGTGTTGTCACCACTCTTGTGGTCCGTCGTAGTGGACGACCTACTGAAGAAATTAACCGATGATGGATTCTGCGTATTGGGATATGCAGATGACATTGTCGTTACAATTAGGGGCAAGCATGAAGGCATAATATCAAACCTAATGCAAACTGCCCTAAACAAGATAAAAGAATGGTGCATAAAGGAAGAGCTCACAGTGAATCCTTCAAAAACCATCATAGTTCCTTTTACTAAGCGTAGAAAAATGAACCTTAAAGCGCCGCAGCTTTGGGGTACATTGATACCTTTTTCCGGAGAAGTGAAGTATCTGGGGGTAACCCTGGATGCCAAACTCACATGGAAATCTCATGTGGACAAAACTCTTTCCAAAGCAACGGGAGCCTTCTGGGCCTGTCGCAAACTTTTGGAAGGAACTGGGACTAAGACCAAAATGATCCATTGGTCATATACATCAATAATAAGACCCATTGTCACATACGCATCACTCGTATGGTGGACAAAACCAATGAAATAACGACACAAAGCAGATTACAGAAGCTGCAAAGATTAGTGTGTCTGGGTATTACAGGAGCTATGTGCACAACCCCAACCGCGGCTATAGAGGCACTCTTAGATCTGTCACCTCTTCACCTACGGGTGAAGAGAAGCTACAAACCGCCATAAAATCACCCAAAATAGGAAATTCAAACCGGGAGACAGAACAGGTCACCTAAAGATACTGGACTATTTAAAGCCAGATCTACTTGAAAAACCTTGGGACATAATTCCAAAAACCTTTGACTTTGAGACGCCGTACGAAGTTGTTATTCAGGACCGAGCTACGGCGAAAAGTCAAACAATACAAACGGACACAAAATCCTCCAATTGGTACACAGATGGATCAAAACTGAATGGGAACAGGCATAGGCATATATGGCCCAAGATATGAGGCATCCATAGCCTTAGGTACCTACCCAACAATCATGCAAGCTGAAATACTTGCAATTGCATTATGTGCCCATGAGTGCCTGCAAAGGAAGGTAAAGGAAAAGCAAATAAACATAATGTCTGACAGCCAAGCTGCGATAAAGGCACTACAAGCCAATAGCTTCGAGTCACTGTCCACCTGGGAATGCAGACAATCCCTCAAAAAACTGGCAAGGGGCAATAAAATTGCCCTCCGCTGGGTGCCAGGGCATGAAGGAATTGAGGGAAACGAGATGGCTGACGAGCTAGCCAGACTGGGCTCAAATGCTACCCCTATTGGGCCCGAACCCTTCTGTGGGCTATCCAAAGCACATAGGGGGGAGGTGGGAGGCAGAGAGCAAAAATATCCTCTGGCATAATGCACCAGGACAGAGACAGGCGAAGAAATTCATAGAGTACTCGACTGAAGAAGCTAAAAAGCTTCTTCTCTTATCAAAGAATGAAATTAGACTCATTACGGGCTGCTCACTGGCCATTGCCAGGTGAGATATCACCTCAAAAAAATGGGTTTTGAAGAAAATAATGAATGCAGACTCTGTGAATCGGAAATTGAATCGGCCGAGCACATTCTTTGCACTTGCACTGCACTAACTAGACTTAGGCAAAAATATTTGGGACAAACACAACTGACACCAAGGGAGGTGAAAAGCAAACCTCTTAGGACCATTCTTTGTTTTGCTAGCAAGATTGAATTCCTAAAAGCCAATTAGAAGGGTTATGAACAAAAGATCAAAACTGGTCGCAGTTCTGTAAGACACACGTAGCCAATCGACCCCTAAGTACAATACAATACAATACACCCCCCGGTGTACAAATTTTGGAATGAAGAACATTGTAGAACCCCCAGACCGAGTAGTTTACTTTTTATCGGAAGTAAACTAAAAATCTCCCGTTGCAGAGGCACTGGAGGGTGTTCCACACCCCCCAGACCCCCCGGTTTAAATAATTTATTTTTATTAAAAATGAATTAAATATTAAGCATATCTCAAGTTGATTAAAATTAGGTATGGCCAAGTAAATGTGTTTAATTCGTAATCTTACAATTAATTATAACCTGCGTAATTATAAATTCCGTACCCCCGGGAGGCAAACCTCTACAACAAAATAAACTACTTGATCCGGGGGGTGTGGGGGATGTGGAGCACCCTCCAGTGCTCAAATTTTGGAATCTTGGTAAGTCTAAAATATCGATGAAGTACGTGAAATACAATAAAGTGTCGATGAATTAGGTGAAGTACCGTCAATTATTGATGAAATACTGTGAATTACTTGTGAAGTACGTAATGTCCCGTAAATTACTGCTGAATTATATGAAGTATGGAGAATTATTATAAAGTACGTGAAGTGTGAAGTTAATTGTACACGATTTCCTCTAGCAGTTGATCCCTCACGTAATGGTGACTCTTA
>JARFIX010000363.1:0-142611 GCA_036346125.1 Lycocerus yunnanus | reverse complement strand
TACAACAGTGACCGCTAATTACCAGATAATGGTCCATGCACTAGCCTGAGGAACGAGAATAACACTCGGGTAGTGATACCAATAATATACACAATGGACAGGTACCTAATTTTCAGTACTTAAACGATGATACAAGTACACCCTAACAAGTTTTACGATTAATTACAGATCACAGTTTTACGATTGATCGCAGATTACAGTTTTACGATTGATTCACCAAACCACAATAAACGGTTCTGCTCAACGGCAAGAAGAAAACGCTTCACGTAGGTAAAACACGATTGTCACGAAGGTAAAGATAAAACTAGGATCTTCGAATGTAAAGACTAAACTATCGCGAAGCTAAAAATAAAACTAGGCTCCGCGAAGATAAAGATACAACTTTCACGAAGGTAAAAACTAGACTCACAAATAGATAAGTTGACCGGCTTCATCCAAAGTTGCGGTAAGGCAAGACACCGATACAACGCTTCGTAGAGGTAATAGAAGACTCTCTTAATTTTCAAAAAATACCGCTTATATCCCTTTCGTCGACAGCCTGGGGCTGCCATGCTATTGTCAGATAAATTGGGTTTTTCCCAAAGCAAAAGATAAGCTAAGTAATAAAAGATTTTTTGCAAATTTTTTAAATTGTATTACGATACTAAAATGTCAGGGAAAATTAAAATTTTTGTCGGGGAAAACCTGGAAAAGTCCGGGAATTTGCTTTGAAAAATTTAGTGGGAACCCTGTTACAGTCAAACCAGTTTTTATGCGGCCTTTTTCACTAGCACGTCAAACGCTTCGAATACAGGTTTCGGAAGAAGACCTAGCGTCAACACTGCCTCTCTGGCAGTTTCCCCTCGACTAAACGCAGTAGAGTGTCTTGGGGAATATTCTTAACTTTATCATATGTATAAAATGTGCACGGTAATCTTTTCACTTGAAACATATATTGGACATGAATGTCGCCTTTTTAAATAAATATTAAACTTTCAAAAATGAATATTTTGCAATTTAATTCCGCGATAATTTATTTTTCTTTACAATGCGGTTTCTATTTACCGCATAAAAACACTTTTTTTAAATGTGTTGCAAGCGATATGTTATTGTTTTATTATGAATAATTCGTTATTTCTAAATGCAACCTGTTACAGATATGTCTGGAGTTCTACCTGCAGAAGAATTACAAAGTATGGCCAATATCGATCAAGTTACGAAGACTCCGTACAATTCAAGCAGCGATAATGAAATTAAAGAAGAAGTGTTAGATGATGTGAAATTTAATTTAGAAGAATTGCATCATTCGATTGACATTAAAGAAGACAGTGGTAGTGAACAATCGACACAGGAGAACGGTGCAAGAAAATGCAGCGAAGCAAATATATTCGAATGTGCAACATGCGGGCATATCACCACATCTAAATATCAATTAAAAGTGCATTTAAGACATCACATCATTGAGAAGCCGTTAACTTGTCAAATTTGTGACTACAAATGTTCACAAAAAATAATTTAAGAGAGCATTTAAAAACACACACTGTCGAGAAATCATTTCTTTGTGAAATTTGTGGCTTAAAATGTTCAATAAAATCGTGTTTGGAGAGACATTTAAGAACTCATACCGGCGAAAAACCGTTTGCTTGTCGAATTTGTGACTACAAATGTGCACAAAAAAATAATTTAACTGTTCATTTAAAAATTCACTCCGGCGAGAAACTATTTGCCTGTCAGATTTGTGACTACAAATGTTCAGCTAAAGCAAAATTAACAACGCATTTAACAACTCACTCTGGTGAGAAACCGTTTAAATGTCAAGTTTGTGACTACAAATGTTCACTAAAAATATATTTAACAAGGTATTTAAAAATTCATACCGAGAATGCATATACTTGTGAAATTTGTAATTATAAGTGCTCTTATAAATCGGCTTTAAAGATTCATTTAAGAACTCATTCGAGAAGAACTGATGAAAAACCTTTTGCCTGTCAAATTTGTGACTATAAATGTTTACTTAAATCACATTTAGATCAGCATTTAACGACACATACCGGTGAGAAACCGTATGCTTGTCAAGTTTGCGACTTTAAATCTTCACGTAAATCAAATTTTAAAGCTCATGTAAGAATTCACACTGGAGAGAAACCTTTTGTTTGCCAAATTTGCGATTACAAATTTTCACTAAAAGCCAGTTTAAAGCAGCATTTGAAAATTCATACTCGTGAGAGACCGTTTGCTTGTGCAATTTGTAATTTGAAATGTTCACGAAAGGCGACATTAACGGAGCACATAAGGATACATACCGGTGAGAAACCGTATGCTTGTCAAATTTGTGCCGTTAAATTCGTACGAAAATCCATTTTGACAGACCATTTGAGAATACACACCGGGGAGAAACCGTACACTTGTCAAATTTGTTTACGCAAATTTGCTCAAAAATCAACTTTAAAAAATCATTTAAAAATACACACCGGTGAGAAACCTTTGTGTGTCAAATTTGTGATTACAAATTTTCACAAAAATCAAATTTAAAAAACACCTCAAAATGCATGATGGCTGTAGTAGTGGTCGGGGGTGAATGAATTTAAAATAAAAGGGTTTATTAATGTTATAAACTTTTACACTTGATACATATACATATAAATACATTTTATAGAAATAAAAATATTAATACTTGTACTAATTGCATTTTGAATTAGTGATTTAAAATTCTAACCGATTTTAATTCTAATCTTCGTGACGCGCTGCACGATGTTAACGTGTGGAATTTGTAAACCTAATGCGACGCGTTATGAAGATTGCATTCAATGTAAACAAAAATGTAGGACTACCTATCACAGATAGTGTATCAAGATGTCGATAGAAGAGTGGCGAAATATAAACGGTAGCGAAAAGATTAACCCTTGGAACTGCGGCATGTGCAATAAGAAAACATAATCTCAAATTTTGAACAAGATAAAGTAAATGATCCGATCAACAAGGAGAATCAATCAAATCTAATAGCATCAACTGAAGGCACTTTTGAAACTGCCTCAAATTCGAATCTATCTAATCCTACACTAATTTCAGTCAACTACCGACAACCCACTCGAACAGGTTAGTCAAGGTACCCCAGATGTACAGAATTGGAATACAGTGAACTACACAAAACGAGGTCGAGAAAACTGTCCAAGTCAGAACAACAGATATTTACAACAAAAAACTTTAAACGATTACATACTCACAACTAAAATTACAAATCGCTGTTCAGTTCTAGCACAAACCAGCGACAATCAAAGTGAAGCAATGTCAGTCAAACCCAAGGAGTCAAAGCCCTCCCCCATAATTATTCCTGATGTCGATAATATGGGTCTAATGATCCAAGACCTCGATGAAGTAGCAAGCAATACACGATTAAACTCGTTGGTAATCAACAAGTGAAAATTCAGCCAAGTAACGTTGAAACCTATCACATAATAATTGAAATGTTGTTGTTGAAAATGTTACTCCTTACCATTCTTTTCAGCTCAAACAGGAACGGTGTTTTAAGGTGGTGTTGAGAAATATGCATCCCTCCTGCGACACTCTTAAAATCAAAGAAGAAATCAAAAACATGAACACAAAGTTATCAGGATTGTCAATATCTTAAAAGACAAAAAAGCAACCCCGCTGTTTCACATTGAATTGTAACCAAAAGAAAACAACAAGGACATCTACAAAATACAAGTCCTGCAACGGCACATAGTATCTTTCAAATGTGGTAAACTTCATCTCACCCAGCAATGTGTTAAGACCAAAGATACACCAGCTACATGTGCCTTTGCACAGGTTCACACCCAGCTAACTATAAAGGGTGTACCATCTACAAAGAAATCGGAAACAAAAAATATCCACCTTTACGCCAAAAACAACCAACTTAAGTAGACCAAGTTCAATCCCAACACCGCGTTAATTTAATCGAAAGGACGACTAATCCAGTAGTAGATCCTGTGCTTTTGCACATCCCAATAATTCAACCCTCCTATAGTCATATACTTCAAGCTGGAAACCAACAAACTCAATTCATCAACACCTACCAACAAAATGTTTCTGCAACAAACCAAAACCACATTAACAAACTAGAACTCATGATGATGAAACTCGTGGAAAGAATGGATACAATGTTGAATCTTCTAACTCTCATAGTAAACAAAACCAACAATGCATAAAAATCTTAAGATAGCAGTCTGGAATGCCAATGGATTAACTCGACATAATCAAGAAATAAAAATATTTTTAGTAAAACAGTTTTATTAAGTCGAAAAAATTATGTACAAAATACCTACAAAAATAAATTAATTGTTTTGAAAATATCTTTTCTCTGCTGAAAAAACTTAAGTTAAAAAGATTTGCTGAATTGTAAAACACTGTCCTAGAAGCCCCACGTATTTTGATTTTTCGAGTTAAAGGAAATTTATAAGAACTGCCAAGTTAATTTGCATAAATGTTTAGTGGCTGAGGATCAATCTAGATTTGAAGTTTTCGTAAAATATTTTGATGAGCTTTTCTTCTGCAGGGGAAGGTATGATATTTTTTTGAGTACCCGTCACTTATTTATCCCTTGGTGTTTGTAGGCTCATAAGATTAGATTTAAAATACGCACCTGTTCAGATTTGGAATTATGTAAATTAAGCAAGGAAAACATTGTTGCTGTTGATGGTACACCTTCACGCCTTTGATTTAAGAGAAGTTCGATGTGTTTTGTTTGATGCCATCAAGTTTAAGTACACCACGTGCTGAACCACGAAAGGTAGAATCCAGAAAAGGAAGCGTTAGAGTAATTATTATTTGTTTGCAGTCCTGTGTTACTAATAGGTATAATCGATGTTAATTTTATTTATCGATGCGCAGTGGTAGGTAAGTGGTTGAGCACGTACGTTACATTTTCCCATTTTTTATTTAATAAAAGGGGATGGCGTCCAGTTATTTTTGCGCATTATTTCCCTTGCCCATACCTAGCTAGTTTGAGTTGCCGGTGCTGTGATTCTGAAAACTAAGAATGAAACGTAATTTTTCAAGTCTTAAATATAAAAAAATTACTGTATTTTTATCTTTAATTTCGTAAATTAATAAATTTTAACTTAAAAGCCCTAAACTTATGAAAAACAGAAATGACGGATTAAAAATATTTTAGTATAATTTCCTTGGTTTGTGACCCAAAATGAATCCCCTTAAAACTTTAAGGTAGTGGATTGCAAGTTAACTCACCTTCCGTTTAAAAGCCTGACGAACGCAAACTTTCAATTCGTTTCATAACCACGTCAAAAAATTTCTCAACTGACTGGAAGTGGGCAAATATTACCATTGACCGTGACATCTCCTCCCACTTCTAATGCAGACAATTATACATGGTAATTTTTTAAAATTTTATGTTCATTTAAGTTCGTTATTAAAAACTCTCATTCCTACTGCATTTTTCTTTTCTTTAAACTTGGTTTATCAAATGTTTGACGAACACCACCAGTTTGAGAAGAATGAAACTTATATTTTGCGTCAACAAATTGCGTGGTATCTTGATCTATAAAATGAGTATATTTCGTACGTCCAGACTGCCCGAAAACCTGCATGACTTTGGGTTTATAGTTTTATCAAAGTGATCTTCCAGGGTGGCTTGTGAAAAGTCTCTCTTAAACACTTCGTCTTCTTTATCAAGATAAAAAGCACCCCTGTGATAATACTTCTGCAAGAATTTGTATTTTTCTTTCACAGCTTTGTTCAAAATATGTTTCGGATTCAACCTCGAATCTAGCCTCCTTTCTTCTTCCGTCATGTTACACATTCGATCAATCTCAAGTCGTTCCTTTTCTATTGCTTCACGTTCTTCATGATCTCTTTTAATTCGTTTCAGTTCTTGTAATTTCCACACTTCGTATTCTATTTCAACGTACTCGTCATCGATACAAAAAATTAAGATTAAGTTCATTGTCTTCCTTATTTTTTGCTTGCTGTTCTTTTTTGATTGATTCTTCCACCATTTTTAAAGTGCGCCGACGTCTTGTTCCTCACAAAAACTGGTTTCAGTCTCGGTCCTGTATCTTCCTCAAAATCTGCGTATTCTTCATATTCTGAACTCTCCGACGACTCAGAGTCAGATTTTTCATCCTCCTCTAAAGCCAACTCTTGTTCTTCTTGTTTACTTAAAACGCGTCTTTTTAACAATTCACGCCATGATTCAATTTCTGTGTCACTTAATTCAACCTCCGATTCATCATCTGGAGCTTTTAGCATGTGCTTCAGCCCTACGTATAACAAACAAATTATGCACTGCTATTTAAAAAGGGGAAATTATTTATCAGGAAGATTAATTTTATCTTTGCAATCACTACTTTGCAACACTTCGGTTTCATACACATGACGTCTCCTTTCCGGTCGAATTTCCGTATCAGCTTTTCGAATTTTTAGCCTACGCAAACGGAGATCGTTCCCTTCATCCTCATCACTTTTGTCGCCCTTCGGCCTGGGTACCCGAGTGTGTGGATGATTACGCCTCTCGATAAAATCGTCATCTTCGTTCTCATAGTTCGAGTAATCTTGTGCATAATTGGGACGTTTATCTGACACATATCTGCGCACTTTCATCTTTTGCATAGATAATTCACCTAAAAAATAACAATTGCAATTCAAGAAAGTGAAGTTTTGAAACATGTTTGTGAAGATTTTGGACAAGGTGAAAGAAGCAACCTGTAACGTTAACAGTCGGATATTTTGCGCGCAGAGCATTATGCACATCAATCTCGTTATCTACCTTTACATAATCTGGATTACCTTCTGGCCACATATCTTTAATCATCCGAAAAAGTTTAGATTAATTAATTTGTTTCTTGTTTGGAAGTAGGCAAAATGAACTAAATAAACAAATCCGTGACCTTCACCACGATGAACAAGCAAAACAAATATCTGACTGAATAACGGGTCCATTTTCTAGCTCTCCCCAATCGCGAATTTTGTGTCGAATTTGGTATCAATCGTTTGTGTAGGTTTGTGTATTCATTATTTTTGTTTGTGTTAGCACTGTTCGCGAGAAATCTTACAATTTAGGTTGAGGGAGGCTGGAGAAATGCCAGTTCCGCTCATCGCGAATAAGTACAATTAGAATCTATTGTAACACAATCTCCAAGTATCTGTCATCGTTCTTTTTCAAATATTTTAAATAGAATCTCCGCTCTTTTTCGATAGGTTTGAACTGTAATTCCATCTCGTATGGCATTCTGGATCAATTCGTAATAAATACATTCTTTAGAATTTTTATCTATGAATTGGCGTAGCGATCACTATCAGCATAACTTGAAAACAAAACTTGCGTGATTGTGTCGAAAGTACAAGTGTTTGTGAAAGTGTAATTTCGTTTGTTGATGATTATACCTTTAAGATCTAACGAAGTACCATTTCTTAGTAATCTTATAACGAGACATTTACTTCGGCTGTTGTCGTTGTATAATGAAATTGATGGATCAGCATCTAAATAGTTAGGTTTCCATTTTTTTCCTGTCTGATTAATAATTTATTGCTTCACCCCAGTTTTCTTCAGAAATTTTAGCAATTCCGTCAACGTCTACCTCCTTTTTATTTTCGTACATTTCATCATTATTAAATTGGTTGCAAATGTTTTTATGATCGTTTTCGATATCGTGTAAATCTTTAAATTTTGAACCTATTATATTCATTGAGCCTGTTATGCTTTCTATGTGAACTTCTATAAATTCATCAATTCTGGCTGGCAATGGCTTATGATGAAAGACTCTGTGTTTTAAATCGTTGAACATGCTTTCAGAAGAAGCAGATGATTCAGTAATATTTCCATAATTAACTATGGGCACCATCACGGAAGACCATAGTGGTAAAAGCTTGGCAAATGCAAGCAACTTCTCTGCTATACCTGGGGAATATTGTAAATTATCCCTATCTCCATGGTTTTTAGTATGTTTTGTTTCCTCGAGACAACTGTTATAACTTGATTGAATTTCTTTAAAAACACATGTAGGTGGAGCTATATCGTCATCTTTAATAATTATTTTCTCCATTATTTCACCAATATCTTTATTGAACTTAAGTTTAAACGTTTTAAAATCAATGTTGTTATTATGTGAAGCAATTTTTTGCTTTAAATAATTTTTTGCTATTTTGCATGACGTGGTGTGACCATTCGATTTCGATTCTTCGCTTTCATTGAGAGCTACTGAAAAAATGCACCACAATAAATGTTTTGCTACATCAAAATTCATACTAGCAATAACCAGTCCTATTGATCGCATATAGAAATTTTTAAATATTTTTAAATCTCCTTGAATTCATTCCAGCTACTTATCAAAGTCATCGTATGGTTAAAGTCCAGAAATCAATTTTATCCTATTCATTTGGATTTCCGTTTGATATACCTACTGTCATCGCTATTGTCTTCACATTCCTCTTCAATTGATGCCGTATGTTCTTCTAACCTCAACTTGCTTATTACATCAAATGTGTTAAAAAGCATTATGGTGTGGAGATATTTGAGGGATATTTTAAAATGTAAATTTTTTTGTATATTTTTCTATACCGGTTAGTTACTAAACGAATTTGTTTCGTATCGGGATCTTTGATATCAGAGATTTATATTGTTGAAGAGCTTTCAATAGAGCTTCTACGTCAACCGATGTTTGGCAAGGAATTCTAAACTCAGGATAGTTTTTTGGGTTGATACGATAAGCTTGACACGATTGTGATACTTGTGATATAGTTTTTATATAATGTTAGCATTATTTCTTTTATATTAGTAGTATATATTATAAAGTATATATTATAAAGTTAAAATTATATCTGTCAAATTAGCGAATAAAAAAAATTCAACAAGAAAGAGAAAATACCAACCAAGGTTTTGCTAGATACTTACGGTATCTTTTTTTTATATAATCTTAAAGCATATATGGCGGTTGTTACTCGGATAACAACACAACTTCGTTAGCCCAAAATTAGTTGTAAGTCGAAGTTTAAACCATGGGAGTAGAAGCAATTTGAAACAAACGATTAACATCCATCAAATTCGTCAATTAAAATTTTATCTAAATCTTGAAAATGGAAGCCCCCTGCCCAATTAAATTAAAGATATTCCGCGAACGGTACTAACACAAACGAAAATAATGAATACATAAACCTACACAAACGATTGATACCAAATTCGACACAAAATTCGCGATAGGGGAGGGCTGGCGAAATGGAAAGTTAGCAAAAACGTACCATTCATGAAAACTTCTCGCATTTGTCTACTCGAGGTTTTATGGTATTCTCGTTCAATTCAAATATTAAAATTCGTTGAGTATTGTCGCATCTTACTTTATTGGGGGTTGTATTCCATACTCGCTTGGCTTGAGTGGTACTGGGAATAAACAGTCGGACTATGTTTTATTGCGCTTTAATTATATTAAAATAACAACCTAATTTTACAGTCTATTAACATTACTACAACTTTAGCTTACCCTACATTCAACACTTTATCTTGCCCGAGTTTCCTGGTTGAGAGCCAGGTATCCCTAAGATCACAAAACGATTCACGTGCAGGAAATCGGCATGGTTGGACTTACGTGGATTCGATCTTCTCGAATCCACAGCCCACACGCAACTGCTGATTGATTTTCTTTAATTTGCCTGTCGCTTCCTCCACGTGCCTCGCTAATTTTGCTGATCTATATTTTCGTACCACCTTCAGCTATTTGATGACGGTGTTCTGTTCATTTGATTACTGGGTTTTCTTTATTTTATATACAAGGTGGACATATGTGACAGTATTGTCAAATTCAGAATCTCTCAAAGGAAAAGTTCAAACTGTCTAGGATTGGTTTCGTACCGAGTGCAATTAATGAACAAAACTATTTCTTCACGCATTTGTGGATTAGGCGTAGCATTATCATCGACACTAGTCCGGTCGATAAGTTTTCTCATTATTTCCCTCAAAGGAAATTGTCCTAAAGCAGTTTCGTAAATATTTTGAGAAATCCCAGTTCTGCTATCTTGAAGTTTTCCATTGTTGACGTGAATACGTCTATAAAATCGGTAGCATGTTCAAAATTTAAAAATATGTATATTATTGTGGTTTTTCGTGAAAGGGCCTCCCTTCAGAAATTCCGTTGCAATACCATAAAAAAAAATTTAACCCAGTTGTCTAGGATTAATCAGCGGAGAGCTATGAGACTTACCCAGTAGTGAGTTCTAAGGTTCGCAGCTCTGAAAATGAATAAATGTTCGGCGACCACAGCGCAATTAAAACTCGAATATTGAAACGTGATTTCAAAAATTTGCTTTATTGCCAAACCGATTTTAGGACAAAATTCCAAATATGCCAGGTGGTGTAATTGTGTTTTGCTTGGTAATTGAAATTTAAATTTAAAATTGGAAATCATTTGCTGAAATTTAAACCACCAAACAATTCTGTGTCTTGTGTAAATCTTTACAATGGTAATAATTTTTAAAGTAATTATTCAAAAATGTTTTAACACAAATAAAATTTTATTAAACTAGCGCACAAATGTTCAACGACTGACCTTATTAACACTCCAGGTGTTCGCCTAATGCTGACGCCTTCAATTATCCAATTCACATCCAAAACTCGTTGACTCGTACAAGTAAAACTTTGATGATTCCAAAATAGCTCCTCTTTTCGACTCCAATACAAACTTATTGACTCGCTGCACAAATCAAACTTGAATAACTCCAAAATGGCTCTTCTATAAAAATTTTTCATTTGCTATCTTTGCAGATTCGATAAATCCAACCAAAAACTTTGATAAACTCGCAAAAATAAAACAGACGACCCCGTCTTCAGAGTGCACCGTCACAAACTCAAAAATTTACCGCTTTCACGGTAACGCAAATCAAAAAATCTCAAAATTCACGTCCTCCAACTGACGTGCATTCGGTCTCCGGTTCTCAGACCAACCCTCTTCTTTTTCTTTCTTTTTCAAATTGCCAACATTCAATAACATTCTTTTCGTTTCCAAATTTTAAATTTTATCTTGCCACAAACAAGCGGCGCACAAATCACACTAATGTCAAATAATCACACTGTCAAATTCATCAAACTAAATCATAATTTTGTGTAAAAAAGGTGTTGAAAGTAACAATTTTTGGCATTCTTGTTGGCAAAATAAAGCAAATTAATTTTGTTGATCTTCAAATTGATCAACAAATCGAAATTCTTAAAAAAAAAACATTTATTCCTTCTCGCAGTGGCGAGAAACCTAAGACTACTGGTAAGAAACTAGTAAAAAACCATTTTTTTAGTATTTCTGAAGTCTAATTTCAGAAATATCACAACAATATGTAACGACATTCCTATTACAACTAAAAATCCACTTGAAACGAAACAAACATTTTGGCAATTAAAAGTACTACATTATTATGTATGTAGTACTACATGATGTTAACGGACTTGTTCAATAATTATTTTATAGTTCCAGTTTTTATATTCATTTTATTTGCTATCTTAAAACACATTTAACGATCACTATTGTAGTACCCATTGAGGCTAATTATAACAAACTAATTTTTATTTCTTACGACTTAAAGTTGTAACCGTGTAACACTACAATTTCACTTGTATTGTTACATAAATTTTATTTAATTTAATTTCAAATTTTACCAGGGTTTTTTGATCATCTAAGTTGGCACTATGTTTTCATACTTAGATAATCTTGCTTTCTGATAAACCCAGTGCTCAACCAACACCTCAAAAGCACGCATATATTTTTATTTTGGTGCAAATTTTTATCTGTTTTAAACCTACTGTGATTCATTCCATCCTTCATATCACAGGTAAATAACATTTAATTTTATTTTAACGATTCTGACCACTTATTTTTAGTGGGCTGTAATGCCAGGTTTAAAATCTGTTTGGTTGCATTTACATCGCATATTTTATTTAAATTTTTGCAATGTCGTCAAGACGTTATCTTTGCCAATCATTACACCTGGATTGATATGGAAAATTTAGCCCACCGATAGAAGCCGACCTTCGTTCATTTAACTTTTACATTGGAGCTGATTGGAAAATTAGTTTTCATATTTTCTTGGATTTTGAACTGTTGTGTTTAGTGGATGATGGGGTCTTCACATTTTTAGACGATGGTATTCTTGAAGATTTGAGAGAGCTTCTATGCTCCTGTCAAGATGCCAGTTGTTCTTTGGCAGGCCTTTTGATTTACCACGAGGGCAGCTGTTCCTTCCATTTTTTTACCTCCGTTTGAAGTTGGACGAAGCGTTTGTAACGAGCCATTGCTATGAATTTGTGTAGTTTGTTAATCGTTTTTTAACATTGGTAGTTGACGTTGTCAACCTGAAGTTATGTTTAACCCATTCTTTGTGTTCTTTATTTGATTTTAGTAAACTTCCGGAGTTAACCTGATGTGGGACGATGACATGATTTACTCTGAAATTGAAGGTAACCCAAAATGGAAGGTATTTTATAGAATCGATCCATCATTTTGGAAGTCTCTAGGTAAGTGAGCTATGTCAATAAAGATGCAGGGGTGCGTGTTTTAACTGCGCTTCAGGTGGGACTTTTACTTTAACGTCAACGATTTCTCAACAGAATTCAATTGTTGAACAATTCATAGTAATGGGGAGTCGACTTGAACCATCATTTAGCCTTCAGCTAGTGTGGTTGTATTTTGGTCTAAGAAGTTTACCCCTTAAGTAAACTTACTTATTTAACCCTTGTTTTTTTTATTATGTTAGCCTGTAGCCTTCAGCTACTTGCTAATGTTACTTGCTAATGTTACTTGCTTTGTTTTTTTTTATTATGTGTTTGTTCTGATAAGGAATTGAGAATAAATGTCACAACATCTGTTTACTATCTTTGCTTTCGTTACATTAAACAATTCTTCCTTTCTTATACGTTTTATTTACTTTAGCTGGCGCCCCAATTACATCATTTTTCCTCATACTGAGCAATGCATTTTAATTACGAATCTACGAGGGTTTTCGAACCACCCACGCACTTCGACTAAATATTTAAATGTATAAGAGTTAGCCGATCGTGTAATTACATCTACGATCAAGCAAGCGGCTAGCGTGGCAAAATTATTTATTTATGCAATTATTGCTACAACCGGTCCCAATAATAAATTTTTTTGAAAAAAGCGTAATATTAATTTGTTACATTTAACGATATTTGCAGTTTTAAAATTTTGTGTAAATTCACATTAATCTATTTTTAAAATTAGTGGTTTATCAATGACCATAATAGGGAGAATGCGACCGTTTGCGGCCACGTGTCCGTTTTTGGCGAGGAAAGATAAAAAGTTAATTAATAGTAATTCTATAAAACAATAGTTTTTGAAAATCACATCAATAGTTTCGGACATCATTATTTAATTAAATTATTACTTTGCCTAGTTAAAAATCAATATAAATAAAATAATTATAAATTATAATGACGTTATGATTTACGAATTTAGTGTAGAAATTGATATAAACACGTTAGTGCGCAGTGGTTTCTTATGACAAAGGCCAAAAACTGGATGATACGCATTTTGTGTGTTATCTAACTTTTTTTGATGAAATATTTAAATGATAGCATATTTGAACAAAATAAAGTCATGGTATGTGCTAAATATTCTAACTTATGTCCGATATAAATTTTACAAATACAAAGTAAAATAATTGGATGTGGCCATGCCCATGACTTGATCATACTTTTATTAAATACTAAAAAAATAATTTTTAATAATAAAAGAAAAAAAATATTTTCTGTAAACAAATTTTACCCAAAATGTAATCAGCTCTAAGACTCAACATTTAAAAAAATAAAAAGCAATAGCTTTCAAAAACCAATTTTAACTAAAATTTAATCAGTTTTAAATCTTGATAAGTAGACAAACTCCTAAATTTTGTTTTAAAATTTCTATTTGTTTTTGAAATATTAATTTAAAACTAATATTAAATAATAAGATTTAAAAAAATTTTGAATTGAAAATGTTCAATTCAATTCTAAGAACCGGCCATTTTCCACACAGTGGAAAGTGGGCCAAATAATATTGATTCCAAAACCGGGAAACCCAACAGAGCAGGTGTCATCATATAGACCAATAAGACAGTCTCTTACCCATCCTATCAAAGCTGTTCGAAAGGCTGTTTTTGAAGAGATTAAAACCGGTACTCGACGAGCTTAACATCGAGCCGGAGCATTGATTCGAATTCTGCGAGCAACACGCGACTATAGAGCAGTTGCACAGAATAGTTGAAATAATTAATAGCACATTTGAACGCAAGAAATACTGTTCTGCCGCCTTATTGGATGTGACTCAGGCATTTGATAAGGTATGGCACCGGGATTGCTTTTCAATATAAAAACAAAGCTACCTACACCGTATTATCAAGTTCTGAATTCCTACTTAACAGACAGATACTTTATGGTTAAATTTCAAGAAGAGATTACTGAGCTGTACACAATACAATCGGGAGTCCCACAAGGTAGCGTCCTGGGACCAGTATTATATCTACTATATACTGCAGATATTCCATCTACACCAAATACGGTTATAGCGACTTTCGCTGATGATACTGCCATCATGGCAACTAGTGAAATACCTGCATATGCTTCTGAGAAACTACAAGAAGCGCTGAATGAAATAGAGAAATGGCTCAGAAAGCGGTACATTAAAGCGAACGAAACAAAATCCCAACACGTAACATTTACCTTACGAAAAGGAACATGCCCTAGTGTAACCATAAACGGACAACAACTTCCCCAAATAGAAAGTGCAAAATATCTTGGTATGCATCTGGACCGCAGACTAAACTGGAATCTCTATATATTTACCAAGCGCAAACAACTAGGTATAAAATTCGCTAAACTCTATTGGCTGCTTGGCAGAAAATCAAAACTTTCGTTGGCAAGCAAGCTGAGCGTGTATGATTCTCAAACCCGTGTGGACTTATGGAGTGCAGTTGTAGGGTGCAGCGAGTGCTTCGAATATTGAAATACTTCAACGATTTCAATCTAAAACACTACAAACAATCGCGGACGCATCGTGGTACATAACAAACAAATCATTGCATAACGACTTGGACGTTCCTTTCGTATGCCAAAAAGCTAAGTGCGCGAGTGAGAAATACTTATTGCAGCTTAAACCCTCTTGCAGTAAACCTCCTAGACAACAAGTGTACAGCATCACGATTAAAACGTATAAAGCCACTTAACATAAAATAAGTATTGCATAAATAATAACATATTGTAATATTGTATTTCATGATTTTTGAAGTGAATTATGAAAGAGAATATCGTTATCTACACATTAAAAAAAAAAATTTGCGGTCGGTCCACAAATTTGGTTAAAAAACGGCTTTAAAAATTAATTTGGAAAGCAATTTTAGCATTGGCTCTTTAGCTTAATTAGCTAATAAAAAGAATTAAATTTGTGATCGGACAACAAAAACCTACTCTCCGTACCCCCGCGACCCTCCGGGTTTACGCCCTCGACGTTACTTAAGAGAGAAACCAAAGAGTGCAGAAAAATTTATATTAAAGAATCCTGCAGCTGAAATGTGAGGATGTTGATTTCTTACTTGGTGCGCTAACAATATTAGTTCTTGACGTAGAATGCTATCGTTTTAGCAGATGTTGGCTGTTGGTAAGTATATTAAGTAATAAATTGTAGCATATTGTTGCTGTACATTTAGCTTCGTTGGTGGTCATTTCACATGTTACATCTATAAGGGTTGCCATTATCTAGAAGTCAGATTCACCCTTATCTGCCATAATCGTATTTGTTTTATTATAAAATTTCTTTAACTTACCACAAACATTATGCAGTATAACGCATCACCCATATATATTGCTTCATAAGTGACAATTTCAAAAAAGTAGCTGTGATCACCTTTAATTAGCAAATGCTTTATTAGAGCATTACAAAAATTTTAAATAATTATTAAATTTATTATTAATTTAAAATTACCTTTGCCCGCAAAAACACAAATTTATAAAAACGTGGTTATACCCTGGTGGTCGTTTTGAACTAGCCTTTCCTGTTAGCGGAAGCCAAGGTCTGAGTTCGTAACGCTTACGTTGTCCTTTCGCTTCTTTAAAAGTAATGAGTAAATAAAACTCAAATGATTAAAACAACTACGTTTATTAAATAAAAATGAAAATGTTGAAACTCTGCAGGTACGTATAAGAGATTGCAAAATTGAAATAGGCAATAATCTTTGTGAAACAAAATAATTGACCCAGTGCGTATGGATCACAAATGTGTGATTCAAGAATGTTTAAAATTAAAATGATCACAGCAACTGACGCTTTAAGTAGAAAAAAATTGGATTCACCAGCTGGATGATACCTTACAAGTAACTATGATGACAAGTTGTTGTACTTAAAGGGCAGTTGCGGCCAGTTACTGGATGAAGTCTGAACTCGATTAACCACAAACTAAACTGTTTATTTGTAACTGCGCATTTATTTTTTATATTTATTCCCTTATTATATGCGGGCTATTTGCTACAATATTTTGTATATGTGAAAATGAAATTTTTGTTCCATTTTTAGTTTAAGGTATTATTTAGTGCTTATATAACCAAGTGTTTTAATTTTGTTGTTCTCATATTTTGTTCTCTTTATAATAAATGATATTCTTTAGTAACGCGAAAATACAACTCATTTAATGTTGCCATATGAAAAATATAAATTAAAATATTCTTAAACGCAGTAAATTCTGATATTTTTTACATTAATCTATCTTGTAAAAGTGTAACTAATGTAAATTTAACTATAACATACAATACAAGTAAGCAATATAACTAGAAAAGTAAATTTTACTTGGGGTGATTACTTACACCTTAAATATTTAAAAATTAATCATCTTGAAAAGTAGAAATAAATCAATGTTTTACTTTGATATTTTCAGCATGGCCCTAGATTGATCTCTAAGCTACGGTTGATATACTCTCCACGTTAGAAATATGATAATGCAAGTGATTGTCTTTTTCCAGTTCTATTATATTCATAAACTTGCTCATTTTTACCTACTTCAAATTACAATTCCTGGCTCAACACCCACCTTTACCTTTATTTTGTTTCGGCTTACTAATTCTCGACGAGATTGACCAGTTGGATGGTAAAAAATCAGTCGGTGCTGTACACAATTTTCGAGTGGCCAGCAAAAGAAAATTCAAGATTGATTTTGATTGGAATTGCAAAAACGCTTGATCTGACGGACCGCATTTTACCGCGTTTACAGGCTCGCTGTGAATTGAAACCAAAGTTGATGCACTTTGCACCTTACACCAAACAACAAATAGAAACAATTTTTAACAAACGACTAGCAGAGTTTAGTGTGAACGAAATTTTTTCCCGGTAGCAATAAAAATGTTGGCCGGAAAAGTGGCAGCAGTTTCGGGAGACATTCGTAGAGCTCAAGATATTGGTAGGAGCGTGGTTGAATTAGCGGAACAAAATGGCAATAAGGCGGTGTTACAGTCGGTCGAAAATATAGAGAAACCAGCTTCTACAACTGTGGACTTGAAACCAGTGGTTAGTGTGTTAAATAACGTTTACGGTACATCACAAAATATGACGGACAGTTCTGATGATAGTTTCCCATTGCAACAGAAACTTGGCATTTGTACGTTGCCGTTAATGTTGTAGAAGGCGAAAAATAAGGACGTTACAATTGGAAAGTTACATGAAGTTTATAAGAAGGTGTGTAGGACTCGTAATCTTTCGGCTGTCGATCAAGCTGAATTTGTAGGTTTGTGTTCATTGATTGAAACCAGTGGCATCATTCGCGTTGCTGGTAAAAAAGAGCCCAGGTTACATCGAGTTATGTTGGAATGAAACAAAAAAATGCTTAGGTAATTTATAAAAATATTGCTTTATGGAATGGAAACTGTGTTGGTACGATGTATGTAAGTGATATTTTGAAATATATTTTATTATAAATTCGTGATATTTTTAATGTATGCAGGGAACGCTCTTATAATTTTCAATATTTTTTTGTGATTGAGCTTTTACATTTCTACCTATACCTATATAACTTTTGAAAAATATGGGGTGTAATACATAATACAACATAAAATTCAAAGTAAAAAATGTTTTACTTTTGTCTGGTCTAAGAGATTTAAAGTTCTATAGATTTTACCATACATAATACATTTTATTTTATAATTATCTTGTTATTTTTAAAATTTTAGGATGAGAAGCAAAATATAAGTTCCACAAAAAACAACTCTTACCCACGTGGGAGCTTTGCTTGCAGCTTTTGGAGGAATCGGCGGGAGACTAAAAGTTTTTACCAACCTACATGGTGAAATAAAAAATTTGATTGTAATTTTTTAATTTTTGTTTTAACAAACTACAACGAGCATATGGCATTTTGGCATTAAATGCTTTGGCATTATTTTAAAACCCACATTAGATATATAAAAAGTACATATGTAAAAACAACAATTTTTTACTACTTTAATCACTCCCTAACGATTAATCTATTAAATCTAAAAGTGCAAAAATAATTTAGAAGGCAATGGAATTGGTAACACTAACAAAATTCTTACATTAAACAAATACATTTCTAGAGGACTCTATTTTATCATTTAGATGTTTAAATTTACTTGCAATTTACGAGCAAATTTACTCGGTGAAAATTAAAAATCTAACAAAACTATCGATCACCTTGAGAAATTTTCACATTAAACCATGTGGCCCAGTTAGCTTGAACTTTAAAACAACTTATATTCTAAACCATACTGCAACATTTCTTTAGTACTTTATATATCATTATCTATTTGAGTCGTGGACACAATCCCGTCTTCTGATATTTTAATTTCGTCCATTGGCGACGATTCGTCGTTTTCAATTTTATCACTTTTCTCTACCATCTCGCCCGTTTCGCGAGAAACAAAAACTTCTTCCTTATCGATATTAATTAACCTATGTATCACTTCCAAGTTCAAATTTGGAAAAAAATAGATTTTCGTATTCGCTCCCCCCGCGATTGTCAAAAATCACACTTTCTTTCGAATCACTCGCCACGTCACTTTTATCCTCGGCTTCGTCGTCTTTACTACTACTTTCGATCGCAGCCGAAGTCAGCTTCAAATTTTCGCAAATCATGTAATCATCCACCTTGTTAACTTTATTCTGTGTAAAATGTAATTTGATGTGCTCTCTTAAAAAGTGAGCTTGAGGTACGGAATAATCGCAGTGTTCGCAGGTGTAATTGTTAGTGTAGCCAGAAATACTGATGTGACGTTTATTGTGATTTCTAACCGTGACTTTGCGGTAATTTGTGTAAGGACAACTAGCGCACCAAAACAGTTTCTTTTCTTTTACCGTCGGTTCCTCTACGCTACTACCCGAACTTCTCCTCCTTTGATTTATATCCCATTAAAACTTGCCGTTCGGCTATAGATTGTTTGAAACCTTTTGTACTTTTTCCCGATCTCGAAGTTGAAGGCAAATCATTCAACAATTTGTCTTCTTCGTTTTTGATTTTGTTTTCGGAATCTTCCGATTCCCGCGCGGCCTGCGCGTCGGCGTTCATTTGGTGCTTTTTAAGATGTTGAACGTAGTTTGCATAATACTTAACGGAATAATCGCAATGGTCGCATTTGTACCTTTGCTTTGCACCGTGTAACGTTAAATGAACTTGGCACTGTTCGCGTTTTCCGAAAGCGCTAGGGCACTTATGGCACTTGTACCTCTTTTGTTTCATTCGTCCATTCTTCAAGTAGGTAGGATAAATAAATTTAGGATTACCGTGCATTAGGGTTCCAAATTGAGGATCAATTGATAATAAGGACGATTCACTTGGAGAAAAATGATCGTTGGGTCTTGGAGGAATTTTGTTTGCGGTCGACGCTGCGTTTTGCTTTATAGATAAATCTACGTGATCTGGTTCGTCTATTTGCTCATCCACCTCCAAACGCTCCGAACCATTTTTACTTTCGACGATGACTCGTATATCGCCGCTGTGTATTACTTGACAGTGGCGCTGAAATTTTAAACAATGTTAGTTTTGGCGTAGAATAAGAACGACGTTGCTTATTGATTAAGCAAAACAACACAAAATGTGAACTTGATTTGAATTGAATTGAAATTTCATTATAAACTCTTCTAAATTAAACGTTTTCATTTATAGCAAGTTCTAAAATATGATCTGTGATCAAAAGTGCGTGGTGACGAAGCGAGAATGCAGCCGCATAAAGGTGGCATCTAATATTCAAAACTCAAACAATAAAATTATATGAAATACAAATGAAAAATGCTTGTAATGTAATAAATTATGGGACCTTGATTTTGTACAAAACAAACATATTACAATGACTCTATGTTTTCATCTTACACAGAGTGTGGATAGATATTGAACTACAAGAAGTTATTTATTTATGCTGCCTAGTGGAATTTTTAAATTAAAATAAAATTTTTCGAAAACTTGACAACGTTGAAATAATATGTCGCTTAAACGTGGGGCCTGTATATAAATTACACGGCGATTCAGCGTGGTCGCTTCTCTAAAGAGAATAATTAAATCGAAGCTAAATTAAAGATAATTTTTTATGATACTTTACAGCAATATATATGTATAATCTTAGAGTAACCCTCCCCTGCAGAGAGATTGAACACTATATGCAAGGGTTCAGGTATATTGATATTCCAAAAAAGATATAACTTCCGGATTGGAAAGCTTCATAATAATTCCAAAATATGGGATATTACATGTATATTTTTCTGTGAATAAGGAAATTGTAGAGAGAAAAGAAAAAGAGGCAAGAAAAGACTGATTTCTGAATAGGGGAAATTGGCAAAAATCAAGTTTTGATTGACTTGGCAAGAAAAAATTTACTTTGATAAGAAAAAGTAAATTTTATTATTCGTCACATCTGCAATATTTAACTTTTCTTTAAATGAGATCAATAATTATTAAGAATTAAGATCGGTAAATGAAAAAGCCAGCAACGTATTATCTGATTTTTAACTAACTGTCAAAGAAAAGAAAACAATGTTCATTTATTGCATAAAGCGACATTCGAGAGCCCAAATATAAAGTTCCGAACCTAAAGAAGTTACGAGAGAGTTTTCTATTTAGGAAGTTAATTTCAATTTCTGGATCAAATGCAAGACGCCGATATAAAAATATGTTCATCCAGTACTGAATACAGATTCCCAATCCAGTTTTCCAATGATCAATTATTTCAAATGGTGTAATGAGCGAGTCCTTAATTAATTTCAAGCTGTTACTTAGTTAACTTAAGATTGGGAAAATGAAAGGCGTGTCAAGGTTATTTCCATAGCTGCATTTTTTGACAGAGGAAGGTAGACAATCCATTTTACTCGCGTGGATTGAGTCACGGGTTCTCGCAATTATTATTATGCTATTCGTTATTTTGGAAGAGCATAAGATGAGCAAATGATACAGTTTTGAAACAAATATGAAATAAAAATAATGTCATGTTATTCTCAATGATACATAAAGCTCTTGGCTTGCATACAAATATTAAAAATTTTATCAATAGTTTAAGAGAACATTTTGTTTACTTGTTGTTCACGCATCTACTATTTGAAACTACATTTTTTTAATGATTTTAACATCATTTCCACAAACCACCATACAAACATAAAAAAAGCAACATGCAAGAGCCCCGTTACTCAGTTCTCTTTTTAATTGTTAAAAATTGAATTCACAAAAGTTTGGAAAAACCGGAATGTAAGTTATTGACCAAGACGAACCTGCCAGACTCTTGATTGATTTCAAGGTCAACCAAAATTAAACTGCAAACATCAAAACTTTTACCCCTTTATAAGGGATATCCTCTCTGGATAAGAGAGGGGTTTTCGACGATCAGAGTAAATAATATTTGTTGACAGAAATACGACCAAGAGTTTGGTGGCCTAGACAGCTGAAAGTGACGCTACCTTATGTTAACTAATGTTTTGAGTCGATTTTAAATTGAAAAATGTTAAAAACAGAGCATGTGCAAATTTTTTTAAATATCTTTAACTTAAAAGCTTGCAGGTATCGCGTCTTCCCAGTGGAAAGTGCCAAAAAAAAAAACACATCGACTAACAGGGAAACAACAAACTTAGACTGAAATTTAATCAAATTTTAGTATCACATAAGGGGAGGAATCACACGCATGGAGAGTAACGGGGTTGTAAGTAAAAGCAGCACAAGCGGGTCAGTATACCTGAATAGAATGCTTCCAGTTTGATACTTGTGGACAATGACCACATCGGAATAAAGCATGACCACGACTTTTAATATCACCCGCTTCGTCGTCCATGGATTGATCTTCCAGTTCATTCATGGATTGCTTTATGTGGAAGTTATCCTGCAGATAATGTCCTTTGACGTGATTTAGCAATTTCTCGTGAGATGCGTACCTACACACATAAATGCACACATAAATTCAGCAAATTTTGCTTTGACAAAGCGATCCACCTACCTCAAGTTACACATTTTACACTTCCATAACGTTTTCTTACTTTCCGGTTGGTTCTTCTTTTCTTCCGATAATAATTTTCCATAAAACAATTCGTCTGTCGCTTTTAGAGGCGGCGGCGGTTTCAAAGGCGACCGCAACGATGGACTGAAGTCGTTGCTGGTTGATGCGCGTAAAAGTTTAGGTAACTCTGGTTTTGGTAAAATTGGTCGTGGAGGTAAAAGATTTTCGTGATTGGCTTTGTGCCTTGTTCCGGCACAGCCGCTCGTTTCGTTTTGCTTTCCCGTGACCGGAATTTCGGTTAAGTACTTATTGTACTTGGTGTAATTGCATCTACCTGTTTCGTGACCCGTTTCGTCGGTTTTTAATACTTTCGCGCGTTCGTGGGCAGGATCGCGAACGGATTTTAGTTTGATGTGTTTGGTTATGTCCCATCGCCAGTTGGATTTGAGAGCGCAGAGAGAACATTTAAACGGCTTTTTGTTTAGATGTTTAACTATATGAGCGTCAAATCTAGAGTGCGTTAAAGCCCAGAAGGAGCAATGGGGGCACTCAAAGACGCGTTTGTGTTGCGCGACTTGTGCCACGCTGATGTCGTAGCCGTGGGTTGGAACTTTATTGCTGACGGAAGAAACGCTATGCGGTACTACCATCCCTAAGAAAATACTCTCGCTATTGGGCAATTTAGTTCTGACGGAGAGATCTAACAAAGCGTTGTCTTCTTGTTTATCTTCTGCAAAATCGTAGTGCTGATCTTCTTCGTCGAGCTCTAAAGGTGCTTCTATGTTGTTCACACAAAAAATTTTTTTCCCATAGTATGTGGCTTGTTGTCGATTTCGGTCAGATCGACCTCTTCGACTTTGACTATTAGATCCTCGGAAGGGATTTCGTCCGTTCGTCTTTGTACTACTTCTAATTTACTGCTGACAAATTTGGCGGCAGATTGACAAGTTTTGAGGTGATTGTATAAATCGGTATTCGACTTGCAACGTTGTCTACAATAATGGCATCTACTAGAACTAATGCTATGTACGGGCGTTAAATTATGTGCTAAAATTTGTTCTTTTCCACACAATTTTTGGTGACTAGATAATTCGGTGAGACATTTACTTTCACGTCCACAATACTGGCACGTTAAATTGAAGTTTTCCGACGTTCTATTCAATAACTTTTCTTTTAGTTTATCAAAAAACGACGTATTATTATCTTTGAAGGTACTGGTTTTTACCGGAGGATCAGGTACGGTTGGTAACGATTCGGCCGACATTTCGGCCTCTTGTTTGATTTCAGTTTTGAACAGATCTTCACAACGGAACAGGGAAGCAAAATCGCGTAACGCACTATTGGCGGATTTTGCACAAATGTCGTTAATGTCTTTTTGACTCATGATTGGTTCTGGTGACACGGCCGGCGCAGACAACCGATCGACGGGCACTTTATCGAGTGGCAGTTTTGTCACAGAAGTTTGAGTAGGAATTGGGATTAAATTGGGGATGGGTCGGGACGGTTTTTTGCTACTACTTTTTATCTGGGGCCTCACAATGTTGTGCACTTTGAGTTCGTGTTTTGCCATCTCTTTGTCCCATGCAGTTTTAAAGTTGCATAATTTGCATTTATTTTTAATGTAAATATTTCCATTAGCGTGTTGAACGATATCGTCGAGATGTATGAAGTCGGAACCGTAATCTCTGCTTTGCGGTTGTTGAATATTGGCACGTTTGGACTTCTTGGCAGGTATTTTTAGATTGTGGTCGCTCGCCTTTTTATCATTGTCCACAGCAGCGGCCACGCTCGGCTCGGGTTCAGATTGTGGTAGCTGAAAACGATGTTTTTGTAAAAAAAATAATATCAACAACACAATTACAAAATCAAATTTAATTAAACATTTTTTTAGAATTAAATTTAATGAGCGAAACGATGGTGATTTTTAATTTTTTTAATAGTTGGTAAGTCAAAATTAATTTAGCAAGAAAAACGAATTGGTTCGTCTAATATGGGTCACATTTCAAGTCAATGTTGGACACTGAAACAGATCAATTGAATATTTATTAACATAAAATTGCTAACAATAATGGACGTCGTTATATTTAACACATTTATGTGCCATAAAAATATTTCTTCTTACGTAACGTGATTATGTATGAACTTCACTAATATTAACTTTTTCATTTAAACGAAAACACTCACTCGGTTCGATGTTAAAATATCACTACAAACAAATTCCTCTTTGGGTAAAGATTTTTTTACGTGTGATCTCAAGTTTATCATAAAACTCTTTACATTTTCCTTCCAACGTTACGCTATGTAATTTCTAAATAAAACTATGTGTTTACTCATAAATAATTCTTCGTTCAAATAAGCAGTGAAAAAAATTGAGCGACGTCCAGAAGAAAATCTAACGTAACCTGTTAAGTGTCCAACTTGGTTTTTCGCAATGTTTTACCTGACGAAATATTTTCGGCCCCAATGTGCCCATCCGAGCAAATTTTGATAGTGACGTGATTTAAAAAAAAATTTACGTGTAAAATGTACAAGAAAAATTTAATGGTGTGGCAAGTCGACAACGAAAAGAACTTGTTACTAAGTAATGACTGAACAAGAAGAAAACACTTATTGCTTGTTACTCCCAAGACAAAGATTGGCGTAGCGTTATCACGCGCGAATGTACACAATGAGTGATAAAAACATTATCGCGCACGTACCTGGACTACCTCCTCGTCTGCGGCAGAGTTGCTGGCTCCCACTTTGTTACGCCGTTGTTCCGCACCAAGTCTAGCAGCTTGTCTGACCGGTGGGATGTGGTGGTTTATTTCGTGAAAGGCAAGACTTCGCTTAATGTCGACAGTGTAGTTGCAAGCAGAACATCGAAAAGCACCACGTCCATTGTGGTTCTCGCAATGACGGTTCAGGTTACACTTGTAGGGGGGTGAGAAAATCGCACATGTCGCACTTGATCATGGGCATCGAGTGATGCTTGACATGTTTTGAAAAACGGGCCTTTATCTGCGTCACATACGTACATTTGGTGCAACCGAAAAATTTGGTGTCGATGTGTTCTTCGCGTTCGTGCTTGCTCAGATGAATTTGGTTCCGAGCGGTAAAAGTGCAAAGGAGACACTTGTAAACAACTTGATCCGCACTGCCAACACCACTTTTAAACTCCTCGTCGTCGGTGTCTACCCCAATAACATTTTCTGCCACCTCGTTGACGTCTTCGTAGTGCGATTTTCTCTTTCTCGATTTGGTGCGCGAAAATTCCGGCACTTCCATCCTCTCGGTTTCGCCGTGCATCATCTTCGAATGACGAATGAGCTTCGAATAGTACTTGGATGCGTACAAACAATGAGAGCACTCAAAAATCTTTATTTTTTCCTGATGATCATCTCTTAAATGATACAAATAATGTCTATGATTTTGGGTAAGATAATTGCAGCTGTTACACAAATAGTTTTTTCTAATATTACACTCTGGCAAGTCTTTGTCGTCGCAACTCTCTAAAAAAATCGTCACTATATTCGACGTCCTCGACCGCGTCGGCAGGATCAAACATAGTGTCACCGCTAACGACGCTGCGCACTAGTAAAGAATCTCCTGATCGATGTATCAGCGACGGTACGGATATACTAAATCGTCCTCCTGAAAACAAACCATTCATTTAGCACATTTATTTTAATAAAAAATTTGACGTACAATAAATGAAGACAAATGTTGAGTAAACATGGCAACTCGGGGAGGTCGTCGAAGCCACAGTTTTACCTGGGCGAAGCAACGTGTAACTACACCGAAAGAATTAATACACCGAAATAAGAATAAACGACTTCTTTGTAAACCTCAAAAAAGTAGAAATTTCCAAAAATTACTTACTATTGCCGTTACCTTTGTTCATTTTCTCCTAAAAGGAGGAAGCCAAACCAACGCTTCGAGGAAGGAACTTGGCTATATATTTAATTTATTTTATTTTTATCAAAAAAACTGCAATCGAATGATTCGTTTATCCTTCTTTCTTTGCTTTTCAACAGCTGCAGTTTAGGTGAGCGAAGAAAGTTTTTAGATGAAAGGGATGTAATTGAATTGAAGCGACCAATCAGGAGACTCTTCTTTTCTTTTGTGTTAAATTCAAATTTGTATTTTATCGCTAAACCTGTGTACTTTGAAATTTTGCGTTCCTTATTAAGAACTCCACATGTTATCTCGTAATTACCAAACATTTTACCTCAAGATCGAAATTGAACCGCGACGACAACGATTCAAAATCCATCCTTCGAATTGGAAGAAGTGCGCGATGTGAGAATTGAACTTGACTGAAATTGTTTCCAATTTAATTTAACCACCTTTTACCAATAATCGATTTGAAAGTCATCATTTTTATAAGCTATACCGGGTGACCGGCTGAAATCTGAACATAGGGAAATAACATGGAAAATTGAGTTTTTCCAAATTCCTGCTTCCCATTATAACGGATATGAATAAAATATATATCAAATTAAAGAGATTTTTTATCCGCCTCTAAAGATACCCAACACTTGATATTTTGTTTTTTAAGTAGCGCTTTTTAAAAAAATAATAGCAGGCTTAATCGATGTATTACGTCAGTTACCGCATCGTTATTGTTTTTGTATGAAAATCAAATACATATTACCAACAAGTAATTTTGTCGGATTAAACTTAGTTTTGTTAAGAATGGTCTGGTCTGTTAAAGAAAAAGTTTTTATGGTAAAATATTATTACAGCGGTAATAGTTTACGCCAAGTTCGGGACTTATTTTCTGTTAAATTTAATAATAGCAATATTCCATTAATATTGGCCATACAGATTATAATTAAGAAATTTGAAGAAACTGGTAATATTTCGACAAATTCAAATAAAGGTGTTAACCAAAATTATTAATTGAAGTTGTCTTATTATTGTTTTTTAAATACATAATATATCAAAGAAACAACGGTGAATTGGAAGAAACTATATTAAGTTTAATTTTTGCGAATCCAAATGCAAGCGTTAGATCCATAGCAGCTAAGTGTAATGTTGGTAGAGAAACTGTTCAAACAATTTTAAAACAACATAAGTATCATCTTTTTAAATATCAATGCCATCAAGAAATATTTTTGTTTAACCAAGAATTCAGACTTGTATTTTGTCAGGAAATTCAGGAACGTGCGAACAGAGATCGAACGTTTCTGAAAAAAATATGTTTTACAGACAAATGTACATTTACATTAAACAATGAACCAAATGTACAAAACCATCGCTATTGGGTTGTACAAAATCCAAGACTAAATTTAATGACCGGCACACAGAATCCTCAAAAAATTAATATTTGGGCTGGCATTTATAATAACCGAATTGTTGGTCCATTTGAAATACTTGTAAATTTAAATTCTGATATGTATTTAGATCTTCTTATAAATAATATTGGCCCTACGTTAGATAAAATAGGTTCTGAAAACCATGAAGTCTGATTTCAGCAAGACGGTTGTCCAGCACATTTTGGAGTAAACGTTAGAGATTATTTAAACCAAGCATATCCAAATCGATGGATTGGTCGTAGTGGTGCTATAAACTGAGTCGGTAAAAAATTGTGAAGAAAAGCATGATTCTCTGAAACCATCTCAGAACTTGACGGTGAGGTTTGTAAAATTGAGACAAATAAATCTTAAGTCAATGATCACATTATAAACTCACGAGAACATCAAAGTAATTGTTTGAAATGGGCTATGAAATCGGAGGGAAGTATTAAAATTAATGGCGTTTGTTCTTCGAGAATAATAGTACATCATAGTAATAACGGTAGATTTCTTTTATTTTCTATTTATCAACTATTATGCCTGTTGTGACTTTCTAGGTGAAGTGGAAGTGCATTTTGTTGAAACACTTGGTGGACATAACATGAAGTTACGAAGTCAACGATTAAGTAATGCATAAGAAATAGAAATTGTTGACAAATTGAAAAGTTAAGTATCGGCAAATAGAATTATTTTTTATGAAAAGTATGTTTCCCTGACTTATTTTTCAGTTAATTATTGTTACCCTATCTTTTTAATAGTCCGACAGCCAGCGCTTTACTTTCCCAAGTTGTGGGCTTGCTTAGGTAAGCTTGAAAATTTTACCAATAGAACAAAAATTAAAATAATAATATAATGAGTTAAAAAATAAATGAAAATTATACACCCACGAACAAAAACCTTAATCGATAATTATGCTTGCCAAACACTGCAAATGTTGCTTTTAGTTTTAACTAAAATTTAATCGGTTCTAAACCTCGAGATAAGTATGCTAAATTCTAAATTTGGTTTTGAAATTCGTATTATTTTTTGAAATAATAATTAAAAACTAATATTAAATAATAAAATTTAAAAAAATAAAAAAAAATAGTTTCCATGAACCAATTTTTACCAAAATCTAATCAGCTCTAAGTCTCAATTATATGGATACAAAATCCAAAATTTTACTAGAAAATTTTTATTAGTTTTTGCTGTAGGTCGCACACTAAATTTGACCACACACACACTCTCATATTACATATGATAAAGTAAAAATTTAATTCTAGGCAGAAAATGCAAATGGTGGCGCCGACGCGTCAAAAATTTAATTATAGTTATTAGAATTTTACGCATGAAACAAAAAATTGAATTTGCATTATTTGAATTATGTGACACATAACATTTTTGGTCCTATATTTTTGTTGCTACGCACATCGAAACAACTCAAATCGATCCGACGTAAATCGAGGTCCTGGTGTACTTAGTTCTTTGCTTTCAGAATCCCCTAATTTTTTTGGTTATTCAAGTAACAAAAGTAACAAGTAACCTTTTTGGTTACTCTAAATTATGCGTAAAAAGTGATGCACAAAACGTACAAAATTGCTTTGTAAATTGCTTTGACAAATAACAAATTTTATCATTTTCTCCCGAATTTGTTTACAGGGAATATTTTTAGACTAAAACGACGACAATAGTGTTCTTTTTAACATAAAATAGTAATTAAACAATGTAATAATTGACTGAGACGGTTATTGGCCTGGTTGTTGCGCGATGAACTGCTAACGTAAGGCGCCCTGGTTCGAATCCGGTGGAGCTCACTTTGGAATGCCGTCTCCGTGCTTCGGAAGGTACGTAAAGATGTTAGTTCTCCTATGTTAATAAATTGCCATCATTAATAATATAAAATAGGGTTAGAGACACATCTGAAGCCAGTCTAGCAAGCTATGTACTTTAGATGTAAAACAAGTAATGCTCACAATACTAGCAGTGGCTTTAGATTTCGTCGATGCTGCTGTTGGAATAAAACAGGACTTACTTACTTAAAACAGGTCCTAAATTAAAGTTAAAAAAAAGAAGAATAATTGACTACAGAGCGATTTCTTTCATTTGACGAGTTGGCTTTTTAATTTCTTAGCTCCTACTCATGTGTTCGATGGCTACTTACGCGTAAAAAAATGTTTTAAATTTAAAATTATTACCTCACAAGACGCCCACAGTCTTTGAATTTTGTTATTACCAAATTATGAATAAAGATAGTCATAAACGTACTCAGGACGTTGTTATTTTTTTTAACACATTCTTGACTACAATCTATCCACCTCAATCAAAATCTTCTCTCGTCCAATCTTATACGCTCTTAGTATTTTCACCTCCACAGTCATATGTTACTTTTTACAAAGCTATGGATCTTTCTTTCTAGCGTATTGTCTTTGTCTTCCTCCAGCTTCATTCCTGATATTATCATTCTGTTCTTTAATTTCTCTTTTTCCTGTTATTCCAGCTCTTAAGCTTTAATTGTACATATCTTGCTTTCAAGTTTTTCATCTCTTCTGCTTGTATTTTAATCTGTTCCTGGCTCTTCTTAATATTTTCTCGTAATTTCTGCAAATTCTCAGTTCTTATTTGCCTCATTTGGTCACTCAAGTTCATCATAAACTTTGTGATCTCGTTCATGTTTGTAGAGGCGTTCCTACTCTTTTTAACCACCTCATACAATTCTTCACTTTTTGCTTCGTGTTCTTTTGTGATCATGGATTATTTCTCTGATCATGGATGATCCACTTAAGTGGTATCAACATATTGATGCACTCATTAAAAAAATGTGCTCGGCGTGGTTTGCTTTATTATCTGTAGCTAGGGAACAGGATGTGTTACTTCAAAAATGGTTTATTTTGCTTTTTGTGAATTGCACCTAAGATACGCATTACCGTTTTGGGGTTGGTGTACTTTAGAAAAATTTGAAACTGTTTTCAGGTTGCAGAAGAGAGCATACATGTTTAACTTGAAGAGCAGAGATTATTGTATAGAATACTTTAGGAAATTCAAAATCTGAATCTTTCCAGCTTTGTTTATATTGTAAACTGTCTGTTTATTTTGTAGGCATACATTTCTCAAAGCTCCCCACTGGATCAAAACATTCCTACAACACGAAGGCTCCTGACTCCCATATACATTTGCCAATTCCGACATCTGAGCTCACAAAGAATTCCATATACTACAACGTCAATAAATTATTCAATCACCTGCCACTTCATCTTTAAACTGAACCTACTTACATTAAATTCCGGAAAGCCGTATTTGACCAAAAAGCCATTTTATTCAGTTGGCTAATTTTACGCAAAGGCTAATAGAGTGTGATCTATTAAAAACCGCACGAGCAATTATTGTTTTGTTTTATAAACTAATTAATGCTTTGTTCGTGAATTTGTATAATTCTAGTGACAATAAAGCCTACTATTATTAATTTCATTATAATTCAAAAACGGTACGTTTTTGATTGATTTTTTTCAATACTTTTTTGTCTGTAATTACTACTAATTAGTACTAAATAGTACTTCAACCTCAAATCTCTACTAAGAAACCACGTCAAATTTCAGAAAGAAAACAAAAGTACAACGCCAGGCCGTAAAACCTATATTAAGATTTTGTGTACAAAATTTCAAGGATTAATTTCAAACAGCCAAACCTTAACTAAATGGTACCAAAAATAAAACTTAGCCTAAATTAAAAAATCACAAACAACACTCTTTTACAATAATTAAAGGCTTACCGCCAATTACCGGTTAATGGTCCTTGCACTTTGCACTTGTTGATGTCCTTAGGCTGACCCATAGACTATTAGAAAGAATGGACACAGCATGTCGTATTCGAATAAAATAACGTTTTGATGCCATCGTTCAGCATTGATAAGAAAGGCGGGGAGGTAAACAAAGTCATGTTGTTTGTTTTGTATGCCACAGGCGTGCGCGTGGGTTCGCAGGTACTCGGATTCAATGTTTCAATTCAACCTTAAAATTAGGTTTCAATATATAAACAACGAATAAAATTTATTTTTAAATAATAAAATAAAATTTTTATAATTTCATATCATAATGAAGACATTTTGATTGTCATTTGAATATCGCAATAATGCTTATATCCGCACTGGTGCGAAAATAATGTCATATTTTCGCATTGAAAAAAAATCATTTTTATACAAACAGATTTATTTTTTAAATCTGTTTAGACATGCCGATGAAATTCTTTTAACTTCGAAATGGACAAAAATTTATTGTGCGCCACTGAAATAGTATACATTATAACAATTTACTTACCTACGAAAATAACAACTTCTTCGTTAAGTTTTGACTTTTACATACTATACACAACATATTCAGCAGTATAAATTTATAACGGAGCTATATTTTTCAAGATAAAATAAATTTTCTGAAATGCGGACAACCTAACCCTATTAACAGGTGTAATGTACTGTAGATCATAACAAGCATTTCAAAACAAAACACGGTTTTGGTCACATGATCATGGTTACACTAAAATATGTAAATAGCTGTGTCCATTCTTTCTAATAGTCTATGGGCTGACCTGATGATATAAGTGAAGTCCAACAAGTTTTACGATTACTAATACTTTTATCGACAAATAAACGCGCCAAAGGCTAATATTGCACTAAATAAGTTAAAAATTACCGGATCCCGAATGCACTTTATTTTTACCAAGCCACAATAAAACGGTTCTGCTCAACGGCAAGAAGAAAACTCTTCACAAGGTAAAACAAGACCGTCGTGAAGGCAAAGACAAAACTCGCATCGGCGAAGGTAAAGACAAGACTATCGCGAAGGTAAAGATAAAACTCTTGACGATAAAGGTAACACTTTCGCGAAGATAAAGATACAACTTGCATCGGCGAAGGTAAAGACAAGACTCGTTCATTTTCCAAAAAACACCGCTTATATCCTTTCGTCGACAGCCTGGGGCTGCCATGCTTTTGTCAGATAAAATTGGGTTTTTCCCAAAGCAAAAGATAAGCTAAGCACAAAAGGGTTAATGTTACCACGAAATGTAATATAAATGGGTTTTTTAAAAAGAAGTTCAAAGAAAAGATGTTTAGGTAAATTCCCAAAGGAAAAGAACAACTGGCCAGACAGGCCTATTGTTGTTGAGCGCCGCATTGACGTGAACAATAAATTGTACTTTGCGCAACAGGGCAGTACTAGGTAAATTTATGAATTTGAATTACACGTTCCAATAACGTGTAACCAGTTTCGTTACATACTATGTGTGTACATACATATGTAACTATAGGGTGGCTCTTTATAATATATGAAAAAACCTGGTATATGGTATGATCGTATAAGTTGGCGCCAGATATAAACTCGGACGATAGGGCCAAGCCGAGTACTAAAGCTAAGTAATTATTAGCTAATTGTAAGTAAATATAAATGAGTGACGAGATAGTATAAAAAGTAATTTATTTTGTTATAAATAAAATGACTATCAATTTTTATAACTTTCTTCATAATTTCTTTATAATAACTTCTGGTATTAATGTATGATCGGAACTTATCTCGTATAATTCCATAAAAATACCTCTTGCATTGTTTTAGATTTAAACGTTACCATTATTTCTTACTATAGAGTCCGAGTGAATATGATAAAACCGCGACCCTATGCGGACACCTTGAACATCACTCGTGGTCCTTTCACTTTCGACATAATATTACATTCAACGTTCATCGTAACGTAGCTGACAGCTGATCGGTGTCGATAATATAGATAACTTAAATAAGCCCACCGCTGATTTAAATTATCACCACTTTTTGGCGCTGGGTGGAAATTCACTCGGACTCTATTGTGTGTTTACTTTTTAATTATTAATATTAAAATAATTTTACGAATTTTTATTAATTTTAATATTCTCACCTCCTTCTTTAATGGAAGGTAATTCTTCGGTCACTAATTGAACATCAGAATCGCGAGGCGAATTTTCAAATTGCTTCAGAATAATAAATTTTTTTAGCGAGCACCATCTTTATCAATTTATTTGCAGTACGTACAATACTAAACTGAACGAATTCAACGTGTACACATTTATGCGCTCACAATTTTATTTTTCTTTATTGATAGCAATAAAGTTATCTTCAAGGTTAACAATCAAAGCTCAACGGTTATATTAATAGTCGGAGAGCCAGTAACACAGGTTTCATGAAGTGTTTGATGCATCTTGAAATTTTGTAAGGCTAGTATCTATGGGACGAGAAGTAGGAATACCTGTGTTTGCCTAACCCAACCCGGGACACCAGGTACTGCGCATAATAGAAAGGTGTAATAAAATATAAGCCAAAAAAAGTGTTTGATTCACAGGCCAACAAACGTTAATCGAAAGTTTAAGTAATTTTAAATTAGAATTCAAGATGGCAGACACTTTTGAGGGGGTTTACATATAATTAATTCCCCCAAACTTGTTTTTTTTTAATACAAAATGAAGTGTTTGATTCACTTTGAAATTTTAACAGCTTCTTAATTAAATATTTAAGAAATTAATTACAAAAAGCCAGACATTTTGTTGGGCTTTAATTACCGGCAAACATAAAAATAAATCTTGTTTAAAATAGAAAGAGATAGGCTGCGTATGGTTGGCGGCGTGAGTGAGAGCGCCGATCACCGCAGTAGCTACGCTCCCCTTCTACGCTGTCATTGGTTGTTGGTCACGTGTCCTTTACCAGCGGTACATTTAAAATTCATACTTATAAATAGAACTAAAAAATTTTAATTATTCTGACTTTTATTAAACTCTTAATTTATGAAGATTGAAGATTGTTCAACATTTTCAAAAGGCTTTGCTCAAATATGACGCGTCAAATTTACCACCGTGTAAAGCAGAATTACACCAACACCTTCTGCGGACTCAGTATATTACAAGTATTTGGCGAAACGCTCATCTAGGTACTCCAACATATTGGTTGCCTGGAAGCCACGGTTGGACAATAAAAGACGACAAATATGAGTTTAAATGGTTCGAGGGTGATTGTAGTACCACATACTGTTTTGGATGTCATTAAAATTGGTTCAAATACCGGACAAAATCCTAACAACGAAGGTTTGTATTTTCTGATAATTTTCATTTTTCCTTATCTTGGCATAATGTTAATTATATTTAATTTTTTTCAGGTGACGAAGAAACTTTTCATGATCAAGATATATTTTTAAGTGATGATTCTTCAGAAGAAGAGTCGGAGGACAGTGGCGATGAGAAGGAAAATTGAAGATACTTTTCAAGAAATTTTTATAACATCTGTTTGTAAGAAATATTTTTTATCATGAGAATAAACCTATAAAATTGACTATAATATACTCTAATTATGGAATTGTCAATGATAACCTTATAATTTTCTTTTCTTGTATTCGATAAAATTTCAATTCAAACTTTTCATTACCACTTAATTGCACTTAATTAAATTTGTGGGGAAAGTATGTTGGCGCATCACCCTGTAACAATTTTTAGGATTTGCATTATTTTCCATTTCGACCGAAAAATTTGATTGTCGCGTCTTGGACTGCGAAGGAACGGGTCGACGAAGAAAATCCAAAGGTGTCCTGGAACAACACGATTACCCTCCCGTAAGAAAATTTTAAAAAAGTAAAATAAAAAGACTGTAATTTTACCTAAAATTTTAAAATTTTATGAATATGATAAATAATAGGTATCATGGAGGTCTTGGTTTTGATCACTTGCCGAAAGTGAATCTAGTAATGGAAAAGGAAGACACCGTAATTTTTCATTCTATTTTGCTGCACGGTTCGGGGCCCAATTTAACCAAGCTGAAGACGAGATCCGTGGATTTGAAAATATTGTTTAAAAAATTATATTTTAGGAATTTATATTAGTCATCTCCTGTCATTACGCGGACAGCAATTGCCATTTTATCGACGTTTGGGGAACCACGCAAGAAATTATATTGAAGGAAGTTGAAGAAATGTTCAAAAGAATTTCGGGAATGAAAGTTAAATTTGAGGTATGTAAACGATTTAGAGAAAAATCAAGAAAATCTATTGAGTTTTTTTAGCATATATGGAAAAGTAAAAGTAGGTTGATTCAGGGATCCCCGGGAAATTTCCAAAAATTTGACAGCCATTTTTAATTTTTTACTAATTTAAAAAATTTTATAAATTTTTATATAAGTTAAATTTGTATTATGGTCAGGTTAATATTGTGATCGTATAATTTTGTTTTTTATTATAATTGTGGATAAATAAAATGTAATTCAATTGAATTTCACTTAAATATTTTTACTTTTAAGTTGTCATTTTTTCTAAATTCTGAAACAGCTTCACTGTAATATTTTAGTAATCGTAAAAGGTACTTTTTTCATTATTTTGTAGTAAAATTTTTTTTTCGTTTAGATTAAGGCCGCGTTCGACTTGGACGCTGACACGCTGTTGGTACCAACAGACGCAAACGCTTTAAGCATTCAAATTTTGCCGTTCGACTTAGAAAATACGGGCATACAACGCTCACGCTGACGTTTCAAATCGAACTTTATTTTAAATCACCATCACCCGCTGCAATTTAAAAGTGACAGTTATTTAACCTAAAAAATAATCAAAAAAATTGAAATAATAATTTTTTTTAAATGCAATTACATTTTTAAGTATTTTTTTATAAATTAAAAAATTTATTTCACACAAAATTTATTTTGGGTCAATTAATTTCATTTACAATCTTGTCGTTCATTTTTTTATAAAATATTCAGCGAATAAAACAAGGAAATAAATTATTAAAGTAATAATAATTAATATAGGACAAGTAATTTAATTTAAATATTTAAATATTAAAGTTAAAAAGTAAACCTTAAAATATTTAAGTTAACTTTAGCTTTCAAAAAATTAAAAATAATTACAATTTTTACCATTACAGCGCCGCGCTTACGCTGCCCTACCTAAATACTTAAGTGTTTGCCTTGATTTAGGCTTAACTTTTAATAGCCATATCGCTAAAATTTGTAACAGCTCGTTTCGATCATTGGGGTTCATTCGTCGCCACACAAATCATTTTTCTGCTAACGCAGTTAAAATACTATATTACGCTTTAGTGAGAACTAAACTTGAATATGTGTCGTATGTTTGGGCGCCGTACTCTAAAACCCATATTTCAAGACTAGACAGGGTGGAATGGAAATTCCTTAAATATTATCACTACAAATGTGGATTGATAATGGATGATTTTTCGTATAATGAAACTCTAGATAAATACAGATGCAGATCTCTGATGTACAGGAGAGTTACAGCAGATCTGTGTTTTATGCATCGCCTAATCAATGCCAAAATTGATTGCAATTTCCTCATGGAACGTTTGAAGTTTCGTGTTCAAAATTACAATACACGAACGAATGAGTTCGTTCGTTAAAATTTGACCACACACACACATACACACAGACATTTTTTGGAAATGGTCTTATTTTACTCAGGGACCTCAAAAGTGTAAATCCATCCAGGTGGGGTAATTTTATTAATTTTCACTTCCGTTAAAATCACGTGACCTTTTTTCTTTGGTTTGTTTCATGGTAATCCTAACATCTCCGTTTTCTTTGATTTACATCAATCCAATTTTGCTGTTTTCTTTTCTCTGCATGATTCCAATTTTGATGCCTAGGTTTTCGTTTAGGATGTCTATTAAAACACCTTTTTACCGAACAAACAACGTCCTTGCATGTAATACTTGCACACAATTTTAGTTTTTGAGTCACCACACAGCAATGGAAGTTTAGTATTTGGTTCACCACTTAATCGAAGTTTAGAAAATTTATAAATAAGACTATTCATTTTTGTTGTTGGGATATCATGGAACTATTAAAATTGTCAGTTCAAAATTTGTCTATTTATTGAGAAAAACCGTTATTCCTGGTAGGGGGGGGTTTATTAAAATTAATTCACAGGATAAAACCTGCACCGGATGTGGGTTAACTAATTAATTTGTTTTTTATTGAGAAAAACCGTTATTCCTTTATCTAATTAGGTACCGGATAAGGCTGCGGCATGCTGATAAGGCGGTAAAAATTATTAAAATTAATTAGGTACCCGATAAGGCGGCGGACCCCGATAAGCGGGTGATAACCAGGCGGCGGACCCCGATAAGGCGGCGGCGGACCCCGATAAGGCGGCGGTGGTGGTGAGGTCATGCTGATAAGGTTGTGGTGGTGGTGACAGACCGGAAGTAAAAGTAGCTTGATTTTGGCTCATGTTAAACTTATGGAAATTTAGTCCCAATACCCGCTTTCCTCATCTACTCAAGCTGCCACAAGACCTGAAACATCTTACACTAACCAATTTTAAAAGGAAGATGAAAGATATGATGATCGAACAGCCGTTATACAGAGTTAATGATTTTCTCGCATGATAGACGGCACACCCGAGCGTTGAGATGAAAACCGGCATAATATGCTGATCTCCACCTTTTACATCAGATTATCTTGGAGTTGTACCTGTTTCTTTTGTGATGTAATAAAGATAGTTATTATTATTATTATTATTATTATTATTCCCTGTATATTTGTTACGGTCAATGATCATGCCCATTTACACTGGTCGTTAACGTTATTAGGATTGGACAATAATGATATCATAAAATAAATACTATAAGAAACAGCAAAATAGCGATTTAAATGAAATATATAAATTTTACTATAATAAACTTAAAAGTTCAAAATTTGGAAACTTTTAAAATAATTGATTAATAATTCACGATCACCATATTCCTATATCAGTTCACTGCTAGACGTAGATGACCTTCCCCCATTAGGAATTATTAGCCGCAATACACCATCCTGGCCATGCGTCTTGGTAAGTGCATTTTATACCTTGGACAGCTTGGCTAAATCACTTCGATGGAGAGCCATTGCCTTCCGGGGGAAGAACGGTCAGAATAAAGATTTTACTCCGCTCAGATTCAAACCGGGGCGCTCGGCTTAATAGTTGATTATTGACAAAATGGTACGATAGCATTTCCGTGACACATTTGGTATGAAGTATTTTGAATAATAATATACGCAAAAAATAAAGAAATAAATAGTTGAAAATTGAGATTTGCCAAACTCCTCTCCCCCAAATTCTCTCGGTCGGCCCTCATAAACACTTTTCACAAATGTGTAGCTTAAAATAACCGAATAAAAAAAACTCGAATATCTCCTGCACTCTTCTCGTTTACAGAGGTATAAGGTTAGTGGCAGTCCCAGTTTATAAATATCCAGGCGTGAAAAACAAACTTCTCCTAATAAAGGTTTCTGTTTTGGTTGTTGATAAACTCCAGCGCGGATGCAGTTGCTTTGTTGGATTTTTAGAATTGGATTTGGTTATCTTATTAATTCACCAAAACTTCCGGGATAAAATATTGGCAAGTAAATCATCCCGCTAAAATTGTGCACGTCACAAGTAATCGTGGTATTATAGATTCATTTAAAAAGGTTTTCGTCACTTCACGGTTAAATCATGCCCAGATTGATCGACTTGACCCACGTTTTGGGGTAACATTCTCATGTGTCTACTTTACATTCTATACTATTATTATTAATTAATTTAATATATATAAAGTTAACCACCGTCACTGACTCACTCAGAATTTACAGGGTATAGGTGGGGTGGTCGTGGAGGGTTGAAATTTGGCGGCGGATGGGGTTTGACGGGGATTGAACGGGAAAATTGTCGGATTTTGGGTGGGGGGCACAGGAGGGTCGAAACGGGGGGCGAAAGGGCCGAAAAAATGTGGAATTCGGGGTGAGGGTTGAAATTTTGCGGGAGGTTGGGGCGCGGCCGGAAGAAGGGAAAGCGGTTTTAATTTTTTGAATTTTTTTCCGGCGCGCCGCAGCGACGCTTCCGCTTTTTTTTCGTTTTTTCGCTACTCCTTCCGCAGTTTTTCGAGGATTTCGATTAAATTTGGGGAGCGGGTGTGGGACGCGAAATAGGAACTTTGTCGGAAATGGATTTTGGAATTTTGCTAGTTTAGGTTTTAGGGCGTATCGCGGGGATTTCGTTTGAACCGCTCTGGAGCGCTCATTTGTGGCCCGATTTTTACCTTTTTAGGCTCGGTCGGTTCGCCTCGATTTTAGATTTGCGTTTCTGGAAAAAAATTGATAGGTCGCGCCTCGGGAAATGCCTCATTTTTGAGCGGCAAGTTTGATTATTTACGCGCACCACTCTTTCGCGCGTGGCTCGGCCGTTTCCGGTCGGAATCGATCGCCGTTTAAACCTACGCCGAGAGCTCGATTTAGCGCACAAAATTTGTTCTTGCAGTTTTTTCGATTGGACGCGCCGTTTTTTCACAATCGCGATATACATTTTTCAAAACGTCAAACGTCAAGGTTTAATTTGTCAAACTAAAATGGCCGACCGCTAGGAAAAGTTTTATTGCGTACGGGTGCGAGAGAGCGCATCATTTTCTCTCTCGGTCGCACTCATTGAGTGAAAATTGCGTAAAATAAATCTACGACGAATTGGTTTTTTGAATATTTCTCGAAACTTAAAATTCTGGAATACACTTTTTGATGTGTGGCACCGCCTATTCAAAATTTAGATCCTTTCGATGGCAAAAATTGGCAAATTCTTGACGCCGTTCAAAATTAGCTTTGAGAGTAGTCCAAGATTAATGGGTTTGGAAGCAACAAACGCACGATTTAATGTAAGTTTGAGCTGCAATAATTCGAATATCCACAGTTTTAAGGTTAGAAAAATGCAACAATTCAACAAATAAAGTAGGCAAATCTTTTTTATTTACTTGGGCCGGTATTCTGCAACTAATCCCTTATGAAAAGATGCTTTCACGAAAGGAAAAGCTTGATTTTCAAGTAAAATTATGACACAAATGCGTCAAAATATTGGGTGTAAACCAAGTTTTAGCATTTTTTAAGGATCTTTATGTAATTGACGACTTATTAGAGAATACAGGTCTTACGCTTCTATAAACCACAGCGATAAGAAAACTTTATTAGCGATAAACGTCAAATAAGGAGCAAATCAGAAACTCTTTATCTAAAACTGAAAATGGTCAGTTTGGAGCGTGAAGAGCAAATTTAAAAAAAATATAGCACCTTTCCGTTTTATTTTGGAAGTGTGTGCGAAAAGCAAAAATATTTAATTTTCAAAATTTGAAAAAATATTTTGCTGAACCTAGCCGACACAAAGCGAAACTTACTGAAACCGTGCAATAAATTTTATAAAAATGATTTTATGTTCTGGGTAAGATGTCATGACAAACTTTTTAATATTATCCTGCCTTTTTTCGTCGACAGAATCAGAGAGAAACATTATTTTGTCGCTATTTTAAAAATTTAACACGGTCGGGCCAACATTGTGGGCGAACCAAAAAGAAATTTATAAAAAAATTTTTATTGCAAAATGTTCAGTATTAGTAGGGAAATAAATAAAGCCCGCTTGATTCAAAATTAAATACATTTTATTTTTCGCGAGAAAATCGTAAGGGTACCCCCTTGAAAACTTTTGAAAAAAATTGCGTTCGCTTCTCACGCTTTCCACGGTGGATTTACGAAAAAAAACCTAAAATACACAAAAATCCTATTCGGTTAGAGGCATAAGCAGCCGTTTTGAAATTAAATTTTCGTCGTTTAATAAGGACGCTAAGGCACTCTGAAAGATTTACATCATTTTGAGAGAAATGCGTGTTTTTCGTGAAATATTTTAAAATGTGATGACACTATCGGATAGCATTTCAAAAGATGCAAATTTATTTGTATTACACATTTAGTCGAAAAACGCCAAATAAAGGCACAATCTGAAAAAACTGCAGACTTCAAAATTTTCCTTACAAACTGGACGCGTCTTAGCTGAAACTCAAAATCATTAGTTTTGGGCATGATGGGATGGGCTTTCGAAAAAATGTTATAGCACCTTTTCGTTTTAGTTTTGCGAGTGGGTGCCGAAAAATTAAAAAAATATTTATTTTCCAAAAATTTGAAAAAAAATATTTTGACGACACAGCCAATGTTACTTAGCAAGGATGCAAATAATTACAAAAGAGGTTTTTCAGTTTTAAATCAGCTGGCATGACTAAATTATAAAGTTTTTTGTACTAATTCCGGCCATAAAATCGGATAGAAACCTTATTTCGTCAGTATTTTAAAAATTTAACCCAATCGGGCCTACATTGGCGGCGAACCAAAAAAAATTTATAAAAAAATTTTGTTGCAAAATGTTCAGTATTAGTAAGGAAATTAATAAATACCGCTTGATTCAAAATTCAATACATTTTATTTTTCGCGAGAAAATCGCAAGGGTACCCCCCTTGAAAACTTTTGAAAAAAATTGCGTTTGCTTCTCACGCTTTCCACGGTGGATTTACGAAAAAAACCCAAGATACACAAAAAATCCTATTTTCGGTTAGAGGCATAAGCAACCGTTTTAAAATTAAATATTGGTCGGTTAATAAGGACGCTAAGGCACTCTGAATGGTTTACATCATTTTGAGAGAAATGCGTGTTTTTCTTCAAATATTCTAAAATATGATGGCACTATCGGATAGCATTCCGAAAGTCGGAAATTTATTTGTATTACACATTTAGTTGAAAAACGCCAAATAAAGGCACAATCTAAGAAAAACTGCAGACTTCAAAATTTTGGATACAAACCGGGGGCGTTTTAGATGAAAACAAAATCATCAGTTTTGTACGTAATAGAATTGATTTTCGAAAAAATGTTATAGCACGTTTTCAATTTAGTTTTGCAAGTGTGGCCGAAGAAACAAATAAATAATTCTTTTTCAAAAATTTAGAAAAAATATTTTGGCGACATTCGCCTCAACACTGCGAATGTTACTTAGAAAAAGTTGCAAATAATTGCAAATGGAGATTTTTCTGCTTTAAGTAAGCTGGCATGACTAAATTATAAAGTTTTTCCTACTAATTCCGGCAATAAAATCGTATAGAAACCTTATTTTTTGGTGACATTTTAAAAATTAAACACAGTGGGGCTAACTTTGTAGGCGAACGGAAGAGAAATTTATAAAAAAATTTTATTGCAAAATGTTCAACATTAGTAGAAAAATAAATAGATCTCATTTTTTTGTTTCAAAATTAAATACATTTTGTTTTTGCGAGAAAAAACTTTTGAAAAAAATTGCGTTCGGTTCTCACGCTTTCCACGGTAGATTTACAAAAAAACCTAAGATAAACAAAAATGATATTCGGTTAGAGGCATACGCAGCCGTATTCAAATTAAATATTCGTCGGTTAACAAGGACGCTAAGGCACTCTGAATGGTTTACATCATTTTGACCAAAATACGCGAATTTCGTGAAATATTCTAATAAAATATGACTGCACTATCGGATAGCATTTCTAGAGATGAAAATTTATTTGTATTACACATTTTTAGTCGAAAAATGCCAAATGAAGGCACAATCTAACAAAAACTGCAAACTTCAAAATTTTCCTTACAAACTGGGAGCGTTTTAGCTGAAACTTAAAATCATCAGTTTTGGGCACGCTGGGATGGGCTTTCGAAAAAGGTTATAGTGCCTTTTCGTTTTAGTTTTGCGAGTAAATAATTAAACACAGTCGGGCTAACTTTGTAGAAGGAACGGAAGAGAAATTTATAAAAAGATTTCTTTACAAAATGTTCAACATTGGTAGAGAAAAAATAGATTTCATTTGTTTCAAATATAAAATCGTCGGTTATCGACATGTCAGGTAGATTTTCGAGAAAAAGTTATTGTTCCTTTATGTTTTAGTTTTACGTGAACGAAACAAATAGTGGGGTAGCAAAGCAAAGAAATTCTGCATTTTGCGATAAAAGCATATAATTATTATTACTGTTGTTACATTATTATATTATTATATGAAAATGATTGTAAGATATTGATAAATGTTATTCCACGCCAAGTCGGCCAGGTTTTGGAAGACCTCCCCCTCACCCCGCCGCTATTTGCCACAAAATTTTTTTCCACATTCAACATAAAAAATAAGGAGACCCGTATTTTTTGGTTATTCGATTCAGTCGTTTTTGGCTAGATATCATTTTCTGAATTTGGGAGTTGCGTCAAAATCAAATCTTCTTAAACGTAAAAAAATGCCAAAGAAGTTGGTCCTACAAAAAACTGTTCCACAGACATTATCTTCTTGACAATAAATTGAACTTAATAAAAAAATCTTTTGTTTTTAAAAAAAGTGTTTTTGTAGTTTTCATCCTTTATTCGACGAGATTTGTAAGTGAAAAATTGCCTTTATTAACTTGATTGATTTAATAATAAAAAAGCAAAATCTTGCTTAATTAATGTTCGTAATCTACTTAAATCGATGGTCAAAAATAGTAAATTAATTTTTGTAAATGCGTGGTTCTAATAATTTTGACGGCACGGCGCGAAACAAATTTTTTGTAGTGTTCAATCTACCATGACAACCGCGATTGTTTTTTGTTTGTTTGTTTAAAACGAACCGGGCATTACAATAAATTTTCTTATTGCAAGGTTTGCTTTTGATTTGCGTGTCGCGTGTTTTTATAGTTTTCATCCTTTATTCGACGAGATTTGTAAGTGAAAAATTGCCTTTATTAACTTGATTGATTTAATAATAAAAAAGCAAAATCTTGCTTAATTAATGTTCGTAATCTACTTAAATCGATGGTCAAAAATAGTAAATTAATTTTTGTAAATGCATGGTTCTAATAATTTTGACAATAATTTTGGTGTTCAATCTACCATGACTACCGCGATTGTATTTTGTTTTTTTATTTAAAACGAACCGGGCAAATTTAGTGCTAATAACTGCTATGTTGAAGCACGCATTTTGTGTATATTCTAAATTGTAACTAAATAAAAGAAAAAAAAAAATCTCCATTACTATAATTTTTTTTATTGCAAGAATAGTTTTTAAATCTTAGAATTACTTATAATCGTTTTTTAGTTCCGATAACTTTTCGAAAAACAAACGATTATTATTGGGATTAATATTATTGTTGCAAACTTAATAAAATTACCACTAAAATGCAAAATCGTTCTTATTATATTTGTAAATATCCATCAATTGTTAAAAGTGTTACTTAATAATAATATTTTAAAAGATTAAATTCATTTACAATGACATTATTAGTAAAGGCCATCTTTATAAACAGAAAAAATAACTCAAATTTTGTTGTTCATTTTAAAAAATATAATAATAAATTTTACTAAAAAAATAATTTTACAAAATAAGTAGAATGAATTTTTTTTAACTAATCAATAAATATTATTAATTGTATAAGTAATAATGAAAAAGAGACCTAAAATTTAATTTAGTAATGTAAACATGTAGTAAAATTTCATCAAATGGTTATAAATAGTAATACAAAAAATTATAAAGATTTAATTCTAATTTTAATGGTAAAAGAACACATGTAAGTTTATTTGCGGTAATGTATTAGCAAACGTGTATTTAGGTTACCTGTAGGAATATTCATTTAATACATTTTCAAATATTGATTTAATTTTAAAGTTTTGTTTAAGAAAAAAAATTTTGATAAAAACAACCATAATACAAATTATTTAGCAATGGAATACTGTTAGCATATTTTTTATTATATCAATTTAAATCAATTAGTCTTTTGAACATAATATTTTACCATTAATCATTTTTATTTTTTCTTTTTCAAGAAATATGCCACGGAAAGCTAAGAAGAGTACAAAGCGTTTGGAAAATCTTTCCGCAAAAGAACCTACAGTTCATTTGGATTTGAATTTGGAAGAAAATATTTGGTCGGTTTTTGATTCAAATGCACAAGACAAATATTTAACCAATGTTCATATGGACTTATTTGGAGTGATATTGCAAAATTATGGATTCAATGTCCAATCTTCCAGCCTGTTATACGAACGAGAAAATATTCAGGTATGCATATCCGTTTTTTAAATACATTTCCATCAAAACAAAGATGTGGTTATGTAAGACGTTTAATGATCATTGGGATCATTACTCAGTGGAGAGAATGTTAGGTGATTTTTTTTGAATTGTAGCCCACCCCAATTTTCGTTAAAAAGTTTGTTAAAAAGTCAAGAAGTTTTCAAATTTCAGTTAAAATCATTTAATTTCTTGATCGCTCAAGTTTTATTCCGTGGAAGGAAGTTTTGAATTACCACCACGTGCGGTTTTTCCAGACAACCTTGGAAAATTTCAAGCAAGCTGAAGCGAGTTTGTTAAGCAGCTGCCAGTATCGCTGCTATCCGATTGGCCGGACGCGCCAATGCTATCCCTCCTTTCGAAAAATGTAGGATTCACTCTTCAACCATCAGCGAGTGAACATCGTAATTTTGAGACAAATGTGTTAGTTTATTTGGTTAATGTTGACCGGTGACGTCAGTTTATTGATAAGATGCGAGTGCCACCAAATCTTAAGTACCGTCTTATTTTGAATTACCGTGTGTATTATGATAATACACTTATTTACCCGTGTTTGGGGAAGAAAAATAATTGGTGCACCAAATCGTTCTTTGTCGTTCCGTGTTTGGAAACAAACCCGCTATTAGGGGAAAAGTTACGTCATCACCGTGTCCAGCAACATTACAAAATCACCTTGCGTCTCTACAAATTTCAAGTCAATGACCCCGTTTAAGACCGTCACAGCTGATTCTCACAGTACCGTCGTCAGGATAAAGCAAATTCGATCGCAACAGCTGGATCGCAATAATTAAGGTTAGTTAATATGTACTTTCGTTTAATCTCACAACTTCGACCCAGTGAAGTGCATTATTGCTGTTGTAAATTTTTAAGTGCTACGTCATCATTTGTTTGGTCAATTTTGACACACCTTTTCGCCATTTAATTATAAAAGTGACCACGAACGCCATCTGCGGTCGTCGGCCAAGCATTAGCTTTTGTTTTGATGTGTAATCATATGTTAACTGTCAAACTTTTAAGTAACTTTAAATCTTCAAGAACATTTACGTTTGTTTGTTTAGTAATCATCGGTTTACTACCAATACCGTTAATAAATTTACTTGTAATAAATTTTAGTTTTACTTATAATAAATTTTAATATTAAAGCGAGTGCACTCCAACATTAATTTGAACTGATGTATTATGAATGTTACAACCTATGGTTGTTGTGTTTTTATATTACCCGTATTATATTGTTGTTTACCGAACCTGTGTTTGTTTGCTTTTGTATTCTTTTGCAGATCCTAGTTTGTGAAGCTGTGCGAGCGAATTACGCTTTATCAACGGTAAGGTACAGGTGGATAATTTTCAGCCTCTCGTTTTTAAAGGTGTATCGGTCTAGTGTACGATACATTATTATTACTTCTTATCACACTAGTGGCGCCCTTGTATTTTTTTTCCCATATCGAGACGATCGCGATTTCGACGTCCCCATTTATTTTTTCTGGACGCACACAACCCCAAAATTTATGCTTTCTCGTTAGACCCACACCGCACGACGAGTTTAGCCGGCACCTTTCGGCCTTTGTTACACCTGTGTGCGCCGAAGACGAATTTTGCCCGTAACAAGAACTATTTTTAATAAAAAGAACAATTCGTGTTGATTATTTTTAATATTTTAGCCTGTTGAAAGGGGATCCGAGATATCCAAATATTATTTAGTTATATTGATGCAAGGGTTGGACATTGGATTTGCACTATTATGACGGACGGATTCTATTTATTTACGATAGTTTAAATTCTGGTGTATTGCATCAGCATCATGTTTTATATTTAAACGCCCTATTTCCACAAGAATTACCGAAATCAAGTTCCTCGCTGTACAAAATCAAAATGGCTATGATTGTGGAGTTTTGCTATTGCTTTTGCAACATCTATTGCTCTAGAATTGCGTCCAGAAAACCAACAATATATAGCAAGTGAACTACGTAGACACACATTGAAAATATTACAAGATCGTGAATTATCGCCGTTTCCAACAGAATCTGTTCAGGTATTAATTATGCATTATCATAATTAAAGTAAAATAAATTAACACTTTATACTTGAAATTTTACAAAATTTGATAAAAATTTTTAAAAAACTAAACTAAATTTTTTACCTTAATTAGAGTAAAATAAAACAAGTATATTCCCAGGTAACACACAATAGTATATTCAACGAATAAAATACGTTTATACCAAACGTTACAATCGTCGATAAAACGTATAATCATAACGTATATAACAAGTCTTTTGGTCATTGCGTATCCAAATATATAGACGTATATAGTGTACTTATATTATACGTACGTGATGTACGTATATTATCCATTTCAGAACTACGTCGATAAACCGTATAATGAAAACGTATATTATCGGTCTTTTGGTCATGGCGTATCCAAATATATAGACGTATATAGTGTACTTATATTATACGTACCTGATGTATTTACAACTATATTTACAAAAACCAAACCTTAACTAAATGGTACTAAAAAATAAAACTTAGCCTAAATTAAAAAAAATCACAAACAACACTCTTTTTACAATAATTAAAAGGCTTACCGCCAATTACCGGTTAATAGTCCTTGCACTTTGCACTTGTTGATGTCCTTAGGCTGACCCATAGACTATTAGAAAGAATGGACACAGCATGTCGTATTCGAATACACATAACGTTTTGATGCCATCGTTCAGCATTGATAAGTAAGGCGGGGAGGTAAACAAAGTCATGTTGTTTGTTTTGTATGCCACAGGCGTGCGCGTGGGTACTCGGGTACTCGGATTCAATGTTTCAATTCAACCTTAAAATTAGGTTTCAATATATAAACAACGAATAAAATTTATTTTAAATAATAAAATAAAATTTTATAATTTCATATCATAATGAAGACATTTTGATTGTCATTTGAATATCGCAATAATGCTTATATCCGCACTGGTGCGAAAATAATGTCATATTTTCGCATTGAAAAAAATCATTTTATACAAACAGATTTATTTTTAAATCTGTTTAGACATGCCGATGAAATTCTTTTAACTTCGAAATGGAAAAAAATTTATTGTGCGCCACTGAAATAGTATACATTATAACAATTTACTTACCTACGAAAAATAACAACTTCTTCGTTAAGTTTTGACTTTTACATACTATACACAACATATTCAGCAGTATAAATTTATAACGGAGCTATATTTTTCAAGATAAAATAAATTTTCTGAAATGCGGACAACCTAACCCTATTAACAGGTGTAATGTACTGTAGATCATAACAAGCATTTCAAAACAAAACACGGTTTTGGTCACATGATCATGGTTACACTAAAATATGTAAATAGCTGTGTCCATTCTTTCTAATAGTCTATGGGCTGACCTGATGATATAAGTGAAGTCCAACAAGTTTTACGATTAAAGTAATAGTCTAATACTTTTTATCGACAAATAAACGCGCCAAAGGCTAATATTGCACTAAATAAGTTAAAAATTACCGGATCCCGAACGTGCACTTTATTTTTTTACCAAGCCACAATAAAACGGTTCTGCTCAACGGCAAGAAGAAAACTCTTCACAAAGGTAAAACAAGACTGTCGTGAAGGCAAAGATAAAACTCGCATCGGCGAAGGTAAAGACAAGACTGTCGCGAAGGTAAAGATAAAACTCTTGACGATAAAGGTAACACTTTCGCGAAGATAAAGATACAACTTGCATCGGCGAAGGTAAAGACAAGACTCGTTCATTTTTAAAAACACCGCTTATATCCTTTCGTCGGCAGCCTGGGGCTGCCATGCTTTTGTTAGATAAAATTGGGTTTTTCCCAAAGCAAAAGATAAGCTGAGTACAAAAGGGTTAATGTTACTGCGAAATGTAATATAAATGGGTTTTTGGAAAAAAGAAGTTCAAAGAAAAGATGTTTAGGGTAAATTCCCAAAGGAAAAAACAACTGGCCAGACAGGCCTATTGTTGTTGAGCGCCGCATTGACGTGAACAATAAATTGTACTTTGCGCAACAGGGCAGTACTAGGTAAATTTATGAATTTGAATTACACGTTCCAATAACGTGTAACCAGTTTCATTACATACTATGTGTGTACATACATATGTAACTATAGGGTGGCTCTTTATAATATATGAAAAACCTGGTATATGGTATGATCGTATAAGTTGGCGCCAGATATAAACTCGGACGATAGGGCCAAGCCGAGTACTAAAGCTAAGTAATTATTAGCTAAGTAAATATAAATGAGTGATGAGATAGTATAAAAAGTAATTTATTTTGTTATAAATAAAATGACTATCAATTTTTATAACTTCCTTGATAATTTCTTTATAATAACTTCTGGTATTAATGTATGATCGGAACTTATCTCGTATAATTCCATAAAAATATGTACCTCTTGCATTGTTTTAGATTTAAACGTTACCATTATTTCTTACTATAGAGTCCGAGTGAATATGATAAAACCGCGACCCTATGCGGACACCTTGAACATCACTCGTGGTCCTTTCACTTTCGACATAATATTACATTCAACGTTCATCGTAACGTAGCTGACAGCTGATCGGTGTCGATAATATAGATAACTTAAATAAGCCCACCGCTGATTTAAATTATCACCACTTTTTGGCGCTGGGTGGAAATTCACTCGGACTCTATTGTGTGTTTACTTTTTAATTATTAATATTAAAATAATTTTACGAATTTTTATTAATTTTAATATTCTCACCTCCTTCTTTAATGGAAGGTAATTCTTCGGTCACTAATTGAACATCAGAATCGCGAGGCGAATTTTCAAATTGCTTCAGAATAATAAATTTTTTAGCGAGCACCATCTTTATCAATTTATTTGCAGTACGTACAATACTAAACTGAACGAATTCAACGTGTACACATTTATGCGCTCACAATTTTATTTTTCTTTATTGATGGCAATAAAGTTATCTTCAAGGTTAACAATCAAAGCTCCACGGTTATATTAATAGTCGGAGAGCCAGTAACACAAGTTTCATGAAGTGTTTGATGCACCTTGAAATTTTGTAAGGCTAGTATCTATGGGACGAGAAGTAGGAATACCTGTGTTTGCCTAACCCAACCCGAGACACCAGGTACTGCGCGTAATAGAAAGGTGTAATAAAATATAAGCCAAAAAAAGTGTTTGATTTACAGGCCAACAAACGTTAAACAAAAGTTTCAGTAATTTTAAATTAGAATTCAAGATGGCAGACACTTTTGAGGGGGTTTACATATAATTAATTCTCCCCAAAGTTGTTTTTTTTTAATACAAAATAAAGTGTTTGATTCACTTTGAAATTTTAACAGCTTCTTAATTAAATATTTAAGAAATTAATTACAAAAAGCCAGACACTTTTGTTGGGCTTTAATTACCGGCAAACATGAAAATAAATCTTATTTAAAATAGAAAGAGATAGGCTGCGTATGGTTGGCGGCGTGAGTGAGAGCGCCGATCACCGCAGTAGCTACGCTCCCCTTCTACGCTGTCATTGGTTGTTGGTCACGTGTCCTTTACCAGCGGTACATTTAAAATTCATACTTATAAATAGAACTAAAAAATTTTAATTATTCTGACTTTTATTAAACTCTTAATTTATGAAGATTGAAGATTGTTCAACATTTTCAAAAGGCTTTGCTCAAATATGACGCGTCAAATTTACCACCGTGTAAAGCAGAATTACACCAACACCTTCTGCGGACTCAGTATATTACAAGTATTTGGCGAAACGCTCATCTAGGTACTCCAACATATTTGTTGCCTGGAAGCTACGGTTGGACAATAAAGACGACAAATATGAGTTTAAATGGTTCGAGGGTGATTGTAGTACCACATACTGTTTTGGATGTCATTAAAATTGGTTCAAATACCGGACAAAATCCTAACAACGAAGGTTTGTATTTTCTGATAATTTTCATTTTTGACTTATCTTGGCATAATGTTAATTATATTTAATTTTTTTCAGGTGACGAAGAAACTTTTCATGATCAAGATATATTTTTAAGTGATGATTCTTCAGAAGAAGAGTCGGAGGACAGTGGCGATGAGAAGGAAAATTGAAGATACTTTTCAAGAAATTTTTATAACATCTGTTTGTAAGAAATATTTTTTATCATGATAATAAACCTATAAAATTGACTATAATATACTCTAATTATGGAATTGTCAATGATAACCTTATAATTTTCTTTTCTTGTATTCGATAAAATTTCAATTCAAACTTTTCATTACCACTTAATTGCACTTAATTAAATTTGTGGGGAAAGTATGTTGGCGCATCACCCTGTAACAATTTTTAGGATTTGCATTATTTTCCATTTCGACCGAAAAATTTGATTGTCGCGTCTTGGACTGCGAAGGAACGGGTCGACGAAGAAAATCCGAAGGTGTCCTGAAACAACACGATTACCCTCCCGTAAGTAAATTTAAAAAGTAAAATAAAAAGACTGTAATTTTTACCTAAAAATTTAAATTTTATGAATATGATAAATAATAGGTATCATGGAGGTCTTGGTTTTGATCACTTGCCGAAAGTGAATCTGGTAATGGAAAAGGAAGACACCGTAATTTTTCATTCTATTTTGCTGCACGGTTCGGGGCCCAATTTAACCAAGCTGAAGACGAGATCCGTGGATTTGAAAATATTGTTTAAAAAATTATATTTTAGGAATTTATATTAGTCATCTCCTGTCATTACGCGGACAGCAATTGCCATTTTATCGACGTTTGGGGAACCACGCAAGAAATTATATTGAAGGAAGTTGAAGAAATGTTCAAAAGAATTTCGGGAATGAAAGTAAAATTTGAGGTATGTAAACGATTTAGAGAAAAATCAAGAAAATCTATTGAGTTTTTTTAGTATATATGGAAAAGTAAAAGTAGGTTGATTCAGGGATCCCCGGGAAATTTCCAAAAATTTGACAGCCATTTTTAATTTTTTACTAATTTAAAAAAAATTTTTATAAATTTTTATATAAGTTAAATTTGTATTATGGTCAGGTTAATATTGTGATCGTATAATTTTGTTTTTTATTATAATTGTAGATAAATAAAATGTAATTCAATTGAATTTCACTTAAATATTTTTACTTTTAAGTTGTCATTTTTTCTAAATTCTGAAACAGCTTCACTGTAATATTTTAGTAATCGTAAAAGGTACTTTTTTCATTATTTTGTAGTAAAATTTTTTTTGTTTAGATTAAGGCCGCGTTCGACTTGGACGCTGACACGCTGTTGGTACCAACGGACGCAAACGCTTTAAGCATTCAAATTTTGCCGTTCGACTTAGAAAATACGGGCATACAACGCTCACGCTGACGTTTCAAATCGAACGATATGTTATCACTAGACATCAGCGCTGCAATTTAAAAGTGACAGTTGCTTAACCTATAAAATAATCAAACAATCTGAAATAATAATTGTTTTTAAATGCAATTACATTTTTAGATATTTTATTTACAAATTAAAAACAATATTTCACACAAAAATTTATTTTGGGTCAAATAATTTCATTTACAATCTTGTCACTCATTTTTTTTATAAAATATTGAGGGGTAAAACAAGGGAAATAAATTATTGAAGTAATAATAATTAATATAGAACAAGTAATTTAATGCTTATATTTAAATATTGAAGTTAAAAAGTAAACCTAAAATATTTAAGTTAACTTTAGCTTTCAAAAAAATTAAAAAGAATTACAATTTTTACCATTACAGCGCCGCGCTTACGCTGCCCTACCTAAATACTTGAGTGTTTGCCTTGATTTAGGCTTAACTTTTAATAGCCATATCGCTAAAATTTGTAACAGCTCGTTTCGATCATTGGGGTTCATTCGTCGCCACACAAATCATTTTTCTGCTAACGCAGTTAAAATACTATATTACGCTTTAGTGAGAACTAAACTTAAATATGTGTCGTATGTTTGGGCGCCGTACTCTAAAACCCATATTTCAAGACTAGACAGGGTGGAATGGAAATTCCTTAAATATTATCACTACAAATGTGGATTGATAATGGATGATTTTTCGTATAATGAAACTCTAGATAAATACAGATGCAGATCTCTGATGTACAGGAGAGTTACAGCAGATCTGTGTTTTATGCATCGCCTAATCAATGCCAAAATTGATTGCAATTTCCTCATGGAACGTTTGAAGTTTCGTGTTCAAAATTACAATACACGAACGAATGAGTTCGTTCGTTAAAATTTGACCACACACACACATACACACAGACATTTTTTGGAAATGGTCTTATTTTACTCAGGGGACCTCAAAAAGTGTAAATCCATCCAGGTGGGGGTAATTTTATTAATTTTCACTTCCGTTAAAATCACGTGACCTTTTTTCTTTGGTTTGTTTCATGGTAATCCTAACATCTCCGTTTTCTTTGATTTACATCAATCCAATTTTGCTGTTTTCTTTTCTCTGCATGATTCCAATTTTGATGCCTAGGTTTTCGTTTAGGATGTCTATTAAAACACCTTTTACCGAACAAACAACGTCCTTGCATGTAATACTTGCACACAATTTTAGTTTTTGAGTCACCACACAGCAATGGAAGTTTAGTATTTGGTTCACCACTTAATCGAAGTTTAGAAAATTTATAAATAAGACTATTCATTTTTGTTGTTGGGATATCATGGAACTATTAAAATTGTCAGTTCAAAATTTGTCTATTTATTGAGAAAAACCGTTATTCCTGGTAGGGGGGGGTTTATTAAAATTAATTCACAGGATAAAACCTGCACCGGATGTGGGTTAACTAATTAATTTGTTTTTTATTGAGAAAAACCGTTATTCCTTTATCTAATTAGGTACCGGATAAGGCTGCGGCATGCTGATAAGGCGGTAAAAATTATTAAAATTAATTAGGTACCCGATAAGGCGGCGGACCCCGATAAGCGGGTGATAACCAGGCGGCGGACCCCGATAAGGCGGCGGTGGTGGTGAGGTCATGCTGATAAGGTTGTGGTGGTGGTGACAGACCGGAAGTAAAAGTAGCTTGATTTTGGCTCATGTTAAACTTATGGAAATTTAGTCCCAATACCCGCTTTCCTCATCTACTCAAGCTGCCACAAGACCTGAAACATCTTACACTAACCAATTTTAAAAGGAAGATGAAAGATATGATGATCGAACAGCCGTTATACAGAGTTAATGATTTTCTCGCATGATAGACGGCACACCCGAGCGTTGAGATGAAAACCGGCATAATATGCTGATCTCCACCTTTTACATCAGATTATCTTGGAGTTGTACCTGTTTCTTTTGTGATGTAATAAAGATAGTTATTATTATTATTATTATTATTATTCCTGTATATTTGTTACGGTCAATGATCATGCCCATTTACACTGGTCGTTAACGTTATTAGGATTGGACAATAATGATATCATAAAATAAATACTATAAGAAACAGCAAAATAGCGATTTAAATGAAATATATAAATTTTACTATAATAAACTTAAAAGTTCAAAATTTGGAAACTTTTAAAATAATTGATTAATAATTCACGATCACCATATTCCTATATCAGTTCACTGCTAGACGTAGATGACCTTCCCCATTAGGAATTATTAGCCGCAATACACCATCCTGGCCATGCGTCTTGGTAAGTGCATTTTATACCTTGGACAGCTTGGCTAAATCACTTCGATGGAGAGCCATTGCCTTCCGAGGGAAGAACGGTCAGAATAAAGATTTTACTCCGCTCAGATTCAAACCGGGGCGCTCGGCTTAATAGTTGATTATTGACAAAAATGGTACGATAGCATTTCCGTGACACATTTGGTATGAAGTATTTTGAATAATAATATACGCTAAAAATAAAGAAATAAATAGTTGAAAAATTGAGATTTGCCAAACTCCTCTCCCCCCCAAATTCTCTCGGTCGGCCCTCATAAACACTTTTCACAAATGTGTAGCTTAAAATAACCGAATAAAAAAAACTCGAATATCTCCTGCACTCTTCTCGTTTACAGAGGTATAAGGTTAGTGGCAGTCCCAGTTTATAAATATCCAGGCGTGAAAAACAAACTTCTCCTAATAAAGGTTTCTGTTTTGGTTGTTGATAAACTCCAGCGCGGATGCAGTTGCTTTGTTGGATTTTTAGAATTGGATTTGGTTATCTTATTAATTCACCAAAACTTCCGGGATAAAATATTGGCAAGTAAATCATCCCGCTAAAATTGTGCACGTCACAAGTAATCGTGGTATTATAGATTCATTTAAAAAGGTTTTCGTCACTTCACGGTTAAATCATGCCCAGATTGATCGACTTGACCCACGTTTTGGGGTAACATTCTCATGTGTCTACTTTACATTCTATACTATTATTATTAATTAATTTAATATATATAAAGTTAACCACCGTCACTGACTCACTCAGAATTTACAGGGTATAGGTGGGGTGGTCGTGGAGGGTTGAAATTTGGCGGGCGGATGGGGTTTGACGGGGATTGAACGGGAAAATTGTCGGATTTTGGGTGGGGGGCACGGGAGGGGTCGAAACGGGGGGCGAAAGGGCCGAAAAAATGTGGAATTCGGGGTGAGGGTTGAAATTTTGCGGGGAGGTTGGGGCGCGGCCGGAAGGAGGGAAAGCGGTTTTAATTTTTTGAATTTTTTTCCGGCGCGCCCGCAGCGACGCTTCCGCTTTTTTTTCGTTTTTTCGCTACTCCTTCCGCAGTTTTTTGACGATTTCGATTAAATTTGGGGAGGAGGTGTGGGACGCGAAATAGGAACTTTTGTCGGAAATGGATTTTAGAATTCTTGCTAAGTTTAGGTTTTAGGGCGTATCGCGGGGATTTCGTTTGAACCGCTCTGGAGCGCTCATTTGTGGCCCGATTTTTACCTTTTTAGGCTTGGTCGGTTCGCCTCGATTTTAGATTTGCGTTTCTGGAAAAAAATTGATAGGTCGCGCCTCGGGAAATGCCTCATTTTTGAGCGGCAAGTTTGATTATTTACGCGCACCACTCTTTCGCGCGTGGCTCGGCCGTTTCCGGTCGGAATCGATCGCCGTTTAAACCTACGCCGAGAGCTCGATTTAGCGCACAAAATTTGTTCTTGCAGTTTTTTCGATTGGACGCGCCGTTTTTTCACAATCGCGATATACATTTTTCAAAACGTCAAACGTCAAGGTTTAATTTGTCAAACTAAAATGGCCGACCGCTAGGAAAAGTTTTATTGCGTACGGGTGCGAGAGAGCGCATCATTTTCTCTCTCGGTCGCACTCATTGAGCGAAAATTGCGTTAAATAAATCTACGACGAATTGGTTTTTTGAATATTTCTCGAAACTTAAAATTCTGGAATACACTTTTTGATGTGTGTGGCACCGCCTATTCAAAATTTAGATCCTTTCGATGGCAAAAATTGGCAAATTCTTGACGCCGTTCAAAATTAGCTTTGAGAGTAGTCCAAGATTAATGGGTTTGGAAGCAACAAACGCACGATTTAATGTAAGTTTGAGCTGCAATAATTCGAATATCCACAGTTTTAAGGTTAGAAAAATGCAACAATTCAACAAATAAAGTAGGCAAATCCTTTTTATTTACTTGGGCCGGTATTCTGCAACTAATCCCTTATGAAAAGATGCTTTCACGAAAGGAAAAGCTTGATTTTCAAGTAAAATTATGACACAAATGCGTCAAAATATTGGGTGTAAACCAAGTTTTAGCATTTTTTAAGGATCTTTATGTAATTGACGACTTATTAGAGAATACAGGTCTTACGCTTCTATAAACCACAGCGATAAGAAAACTTTATTAGCGATAAACGTCAAATAAGGAGCAAATCAGAAACTTTTATCTAAAACTGAAAATGGTCAGTTTGGAGCGTGAAGGAGCAAATTTAAAAAAAAAATATAGCACCTTTCCGTTTTATTTTTGGAAGTGTGTGCGGAAAAAGCAAAAAATATTTAATTTTCAAAAATTTGGAAAAAAATATTTTGCTGAACCTAGCCACAGCAAAGCGAAACTTACTCGGAAACCGTGCAATAAATTTTATAAAAATGATTTTATGTTCTGGGTAAGATGTCATGACAAACTTTTTAATATTATCCTGCCTTTTTTCGTCGACAGAATCAGAGAGAAACATTATTTTGTCGCTATTTTAAAAATTTAACACGGTCGGGCCAACATTGTGGGCGAACCAAAAAGAAATTTATAAAAATTTTATTGCAAAATGTTCAGTATTAGTAGGGAAATAAATAAAGCCCGCTTGATTCAAAATTAAATACATTTTATTTTTCGCGAGAAAATCGTAAGGGTACCCCCTTGAAAACTTTTGAAAAAAATTGCGTTCGCTTCTCACGCTTTCCACGGTGGATTTACGAAAAAAAACCTAAAATACACAAAAATCCTATTCGGTTAGAGGCATAAGCAGCCGTTTTGAAATTAAATTTTCGTCGTTTAATAAGGACGCTAAGGCACTCTGAAAGATTTACATCATTTTGAGAGAAATGCGTGTTTTTCGTGAAATATTTTAAAATGTGATGACACTATCGGATAGCATTTCAAAAGATGCAAATTTATTTGTATTACACATTTAGTCGAAAAACGCCAAATAAAGGCACAATCTGAAAAAAACTGCAGACTTCAAAATTTTCCTTACAAACTGGACGCGTCTTAGCTGAAACTCAAAATCATTAGTTTTGGGCATGATGGGATGGGCTTTCGAAAAAATGTTATAGCACCTTTTCGTTTTAGTTTTGCGAGTGGGTGCCGAAAAATTAAAAAAATATTTATTTTCCAAAAATTTGAAAAAAAATATTTTGACGACACAGCCAATGTTACTTAGCAAGGATGCAAATAATTACAAAAGAGGTTTTTCAGTTTTAAATCAGCTGGCATGACTAAATTATAAAGTTTTTTGTACTAATTCCGGCCATAAAATCGGATAGAAACCTTATTTCGTCAGTATTTTAAAAATTTAACCCAATCGGGCCTACATTGGCGGCGAACCAAAAAAAATTTATAAAAAAATTTTGTTGCAAAATGTTCAGTATTAGTAAGGAAATTAATAAATACCGCTTGATTCAAAATTCAATACATTTTATTTTTCGCGAGAAAATCGCAAGGGTACCCCCCTTGAAAACTTTTGAAAAAAATTGCGTTTGCTTCTCACGCTTTCCACGGTGGATTTACGAAAAAAACCCAAGATACACAAAAAATCCTATTTTCGGTTAGAGGCATAAGCAGCCGTTTTAAAATTAAATATTGGTCGGTTAATAAGGACGCTAAGGCACTCTGAATGGTTTACATCATTTTGAGAGAAATGCGTGTTTTTCTTCAAATATTCTAAAATATGATGGCACTATCGGATAGCATTTCGAAAGTCGGAAATTTATTTGTATTACACATTTAGTCGAAAAACGCCAAATAAAGGCACAATCTAAGAAAAACTGCAGACTTCAAAATTTTGGATACAAACCGGGGGCGTTTTAGATGAAAACAAAATCATCAGTTTTGTACGTAATAGAATTGATTTTCGAAAAAATGTTATAGCACGTTTTCAATTTAGTTTTGCAAGTGTGGGCCGAAGAAACAAATAAATAATTCTTTTCCAAAAATTTAGAAAAAAATATTTTGGCGACATTCGCCTCAACACTGCGAATGTTACTTAGAAAAAGTTGCAAATAATTGCAAATGGAGATTTTTCTGCTTTAAGTAAGCTGGCATGACTAAATTATAAAGTTTTTCCTACTAATTCCGGCAATAAAATCGTATAGAAACCTTATTTTTTGGTGACATTTTAAAAATTAAACACAGTGGGGCTAACTTTGTAGGCGAACGGAAGAGAAATTTATAAAAAAATTTTATTGCAAAATGTTCAACATTAGTAGAAAAATAAATAGATCTCATTTTTTTGTTTCAAAATTAAATACATTTTGTTTTTGCGAGAAAAAACTTTTGAAAAAAATTGCGTTCGGTTCTCACGCTTTCCACGGTAGATTTACAAAAAAACCTAAGATAAACAAAAATGATATTCGGTTAGAGGCATACGCAGCCTTTATTCAAATTAAATATTCGTCGGTTAACAAGGACGCTAAGGCACTCTGAATGGTTTACATCATTTTGACCAAAATACGCGAATTTCGTGAAATATTCTAATAAAATATGACTGCACTATCGGATAGCATTTCTAGAGATGAAAATTTATTTGTATTACACATTTTAGTCGAAAATGCCAAATGAAGGCACAATCTAACAAAAACTGCAAACTTCAAAATTTTCCTTACAAACTGGGAGCGTTTTAGCTGAAACTTAAAATCATCAGTTTTGGGCACGCTGGGATGGGCTTTCGAAAAAGGTTATAGTGCCTTTTCGTTTTAGTTTTGCGAGTAAATAATTAAACACAGTCGGGCTAACTTTGTAGAAGGAACGGAAGAGAAATTTATAAAAAGATTTCTTTACAAAATGTTCAACATTGGTAGAGAAAAAATAGATTTCATTTGTTTCAAATATAAAATCGTCGGTTATCGACATGTCAGGTAGATTTTCGAGAAAAAGTTATTGTTCCTTTATGTTTTAGTTTTACGTGAACGAAACAAATAGTGGGTAGCAAAGCAAAGAAATTCTGCATTTTGCGATAAAAGCATATAATTATTATTACTGTTGTTACATTATTATATTATTATATGAAAATGATTGTAAGATATTGATAAATGTTATTCCACGCCAAGTCGGCCAGGTTTTGGAAGACCTCCCCCTCACCCCGCCGCTATTTGCCACAAAATTTTTTTCCACATTCAACATAAAAAATAAGGAGACCCGTATTTTTTGGTTATTCGATTCAGTCGTTTTTGGCTAGATATCATTTTCTGAATTTGGGAGTTGCGTCAAAATCAAATCTTCTTAAACGTAAAAAAATGCCAAAGAAGTTGGTCCTACAAAAAACTGTTCCACAGACATTATCTTCTTGACAATAAATTGAACTTAATAAAAAAATCTTTTGTTTTTAAAAAAGTTTTTTTGTAGTTTTCATCCTTTATTCGACGAGATTTGTAAGTGAAAAATTGCCTTTATTAACTTGATTGATTTAATAATAAAAAGCAAAATCTTGCTTAATTAATGTTCGTAATCTACTTAAATCGATGGTAAAAAATAGAAAATTTAAATTTTTTGTAAATGCGTGGTTCTAATAATTTTGACGGCACGGCGCGAAACAAATTTTTTGTAGTGTTCAATCTACCATGACAACCGCGATTGTTTTTTGTTTGTTTGTTTAAAACGAACCGGGCATTACAATAAATTTTCTTATTGCAAGGTTTGCTTTTGATTTGCGTGTCGCGTGTTTTGATAGTTTTCATCCTTTATTCGACGAGATTTGTAAGTGAAAAATTGCCTTTATTAACTTGATTGATTTAATAATAAAAAAGCAAAATCTTGCTTAATTAATGTTCGTAATCTACTTAAATCGATGGTCAAAAATAGTAAATTAATTTTTGTAAATGCATGGTTCTAATAATTTTGACAATAATTTTGGTGTTCAATCTACCATGACTACCGCGATTGTATTTTGTTTTTTTATTTAAAACGAACCGGGCAAATTTAGTGCTAATAACTGCTATGTTGAAGCACGCATTTTGTGTATATTCTAAATTGTAACTAAATAAAAGAAAAAAAAAAATCTCCATTACTATAATTTTTTTTATTGCAAGAATAGTTTTTAAATCTTAGAATTACTTATAATCGTTTTTTAGTTCCGATAACTTTTCGAAAAACAAACGATTATTATTGGGATTAATATTATTGTTGCAAACTTAATAAAATTACCACTAAAATGCAAAATCGTTCTTATTATATTTGTAAATATCCATCAATTGTTAAAAGTGTTACTTAATAATAATATTTTAAAAGATTAAATTCATTTACAATGACATTATTAGTAAAGACCATCTTTATAAACAGAAAAAATAACTCAAATTTTGTTGTTCATTTTAAAAAATATAATAATAAATTTTACTAAAAAATAATTTTACAAAATAAGTAGAATGAATTTTTTTTAACTAATCAATAAATATTATTAATTGTATAAGTAATAATGAAAAAGAGACCTAAAATTTAATTTAGTAATGTAAACATGTAGTAAAATTTCATCAAATGGTTATAAATAGTAATACAAAAATTATAAAGATTTAATTCTAATTTTAATGGTAAAAGAACACATGTAAGTTTATTTGCGGTAATGTATTAGCAAACGTGTATTTAGGTTACCTGTAGGAATATTCATTTAATACATTTTCAAATATTGATTTAATTTTAAAGTTTTGTTTAAGAAAACAAATTTTGATAAAAACAACCATAATACAAATTATTTAGCAATGGAATACTGTTAGCATATTTTTTATTATATCAATTTAAATCAATAAGTCTTTTGAACATAATATTTTACCATTAATCATTTTTATTTTTTCTTTTTCAAGAAATATGCCAAGGAAAGCTAAGAAGAGTACAAAGCTTTTGGGAAAATCTTTCCGCAAAAGAACCTACAGTTCATTTGGATTTGAATTTGGAAGAAAATATTTGGTCGGTTTTTGATTTAAATGCACAAGACAAATATTTAACCAATGTTCATATGGACTTATTTGGAGTGATATTGCAAAATTATGGATTCAATGTCCAATCTTCCAGCCTGTTATACGAACGAGAAAATATTCAGGTATGCATATCCGTTTTTTAAATACATTTCCATCAAAACAAAGATGTGGTTATGTAAGACGTTTAATGATCATTGGGATCATTACTCAGTGGAGAGAATGTTAGGTGATTTTTTTTGAATTGTAGCCCACCCCAATTTTCGTTAAAAAGTTTGTTAAAAAGTCAAGAAGTTTTCAAATTTCAGTTAAAATCATTTAATTTCTTGATCGCTCAAGTTTTATTCCGTGGAAGGAAGTTTTGAATTACCACCACGTGCGGTTTTTCCAGACAACCTTGGAAAATTTCAAGCAAGCTGAAGCGAGTTTGTTAAGCAGCTGCCAGTATCGCTGCTATCCGATTGGCCGGACGCGCCAATGCTATCCCTCCTTTCGAAAAATGTAGGATTCACTCTTCAACCATCAGCGAGTGAACATCGTAATTTTGAGACAAATGTGGTGTTAGTTTAGTTTGTGGTTAATGTAGACCGGTGACGTCAGTTTATTGATAAGATGCGAGTGCCACCAAATCTTAAGTACCGTCTTATTTTGAATTACCGTGTGTATTATGATAATACACTTATTTACCCGTGTTTGGGGAAGAAAAATAATTGGTGCACCAAATCGTTCTTTGTCGTTCCGTGTTTGGAAACAAACCCGCTATTAGGGGAAAAGTTACGTCATCACCGTGTCCAGCAACATTACAAAATCACCTTGCGTCTCTACAAATTTCAAGTCAATGACCCCGTTTAAAACCGTCACAGCTGATTCTCACAGTACCGTCGTCAGGATAAAGCAAATTCGATCGCAACAGCTGGATCGCCATAATTAAGGTTAGTTAATATGTACTTTCGTTTAATCTCACAACTTCGACCCAGTGAAGTGCATTATTGCTGTTATAAATTTTTAAGTGCTACGTCATCATTTGTTTGGTCAATTTTGACACACCTTTTCGCCATTTAATTATAAAAGTGACCACGAACGCCATCTGCGGTCGTCGGCCGAAAGCATTAGCTTTTGTTTTGATGTGTAATCATATGTTAACTGTCAAACTTTTAAGTAACTTTAAATCTTCAAGAACATTTACGTTTGTTTGTTTAGTAATCATCGGTTTACTACCAATACCGTTAATAAATTTACTTGTAATAAATTTTAGTTTTACTTATAATAAATTTTAATATTAAAGCGAGTGCACTCCAACATTAATTTGAACTGATGTATTATGAATGTTACAACCTATGGTTGTTGTGTTTTTATATTACCCGTATTATATTGTTGTTTACCGAACCTGTGTTTGTTTGCTTTTGTATTCTTTTGCAGATCCTAGTTTGTGAAGCTGTGCGAGCGAATTACGCTTTATCAACGGTAAGGTACAGGTGGATAATTTTCAGCCTCTCGTTTTTAAAGGTGTATCGGTCTAGTGTACGATACATTATTATTACTTCTTATCACACTAGTGGCGCCCTTGTATTTTTTTTCCCATATCGAGACGATCGCGATTTCGACGTCCCCATTTATTTTTTTCTGGGCGCACACAACCCCAAAATTTATGCTTTCTCGTTAGACCCACACCGCACGACGAGTTTAGCCGGCACCTTTCGGCCTTTGTTACACCTGTGTGCGCCGAAGACGAATTTTGCCCGTAACAAGAACTATTTTTAATAAAAAGAACAATTCGTGTTGATTATTTTTAATATTTTAGCCTGTTGAAAGGGGATCCCGAGATATCCAAATATTATTTAGTTATATTGATGCAAGGGTTGGACATTGGATTTGCACTTATTATGACGGACGGATTCTATTTATTTACGATAGTTTAAATTCTGGTGTATTGCATCAGCATCATGTTTTATATTTAAACGCCCTATTTCCACAAGAATTACCCGAAATCAAGTTCCTCGCTGTACAAAATCAAGGAAATGGCTATGATTGTGGAGTTTTTGCTATTGCTTTTGCAACATCTATTGCTCTAGATTTGCGTCCAGAAAACCAACAATATATAGCAAGTGAACTACGTAGACACACATTGAAAATATTACAAGATCGTGAATTATCGCCGTTTCCAACAGAATCTGTTCAGGTATTAATTATGCATTATCATAATTAAAGTAAAATAAATTAACACTTTATACTTGAAATTTTTACAAAATTTGATATAAATTTTAAAAACTAAACTAAATATTTTACCTTAATTAGAGTAAAAATAAAACAAGTATATTCCCAGGTAACACACAATAGTATATTCAACGAATAAAATACGTTTATACCAAACGTTACAATCGTCGATAAAACGTATAATCATAACGTATATAACAAGTCTTTTGGTCATTGCGTATCCAAATATATAGACGTATATAGTGTACTTATATTATACGTACGTGATGTACGTATATTATCCATTTCAGAACTACGTCGATAAACCGTATAATGAAAACGTATATTATCGGTCTTTTGGTCATGGCGTATCCAAATATATAGACGTATATAGTGTACTTATATTATACGTACCTGATGTACGTATATTATCCATTTCAGAACTACGTGATAAACCGTATAATGAAAACGTATTTCTTACAGTTTTGGTATGCAAAATTATTAATAAAAATAATTATTGTTTTCAGAATTTTACTGTAAATTTATTATTTCATCAAGTTATTTCTTAATGTAAGTAAGGTCATTTAAAATCACAATTAATTGTTTGCACTGCTGCGTGAGTATACTATTGCCTGTAAAATTACAATTGTAAGTTTAGTGTTTACCTCAATTTTAAATTTATTTACTAAATTTTACTTACTTTTTGGACCTCGTCGGGTTCGAACTCACGATATCCAGACCTTCAGCGGAGCACTGTATCCATCTATCCATGAAGGTTATTACGTTAGTTTTAGGTTATTTTACCTGTCATAAACATGACAAAGTTATTTCAATAATGGGTTAAAATTATGGCATTCTGATAAAAATTGTGTAATTTACATTTATTTAAAATTAGTTAATTTTAAATAATAATTACTTATTTTTCAGTTTTGCATGATATTCTGAATTCATGGAATAAAAAATGAAAGGTAATTATTTTAGCTGTTATTTATAATAATTCAATTTTTGATTTACAGAAGAAATAATATTATAGCGATAATTTATAATAAAATTCAGTATTATAATGACTAAATTTAAATTTCAAAGACATAATTTTAATGAAAATTAATTTTACAATAGTATATATTGGTCTCCAATTTTTCATTTTGAAACTTTAAAGTAGTCAAGAGCAAAAGCATAAAAATAGATAACTTATATCAAATTATATGCAAGAGTGATAATACCTACTGCAAATTTAGTGGCACCACCACACCTACCAATAACGCCACTAAAAACCCATCAGGATTTTCTCGATATGGAGCATATTTAGATAATCCTGAGGATTCAATTATTTGGTAAGTCTTAGATTATATTATAATTACAAAACAGTTGTATATTTTGGCATTTTAGATTAATAGATTATCTGTTATCGGAGGTACAGATGTCAGAAACTCCGTAATGAATATTTTAAAATATTTATTGAGCGATGAATTAGCATCGAAATATAATTGGGCAGGGCGAGAAAATGAACCTAAAAAATGCAGAAAAAAAACTTCCATTCAAAGGAACTCGTTTAATGCAAGCCATTTCTGGTAAAATCTGAAAGTTCCATCTATATTATCGGATTTATTAACTTCTAATTGTTTTCAGATTCCACTAAATTGGCATTTTTAAAATTTTCACCGCCTGATTTGAACGATCGCCATATAGACCAGGCTGTAAAAGACTGGTTGAAATTGGCACCTCAACGGTTCTTAAACAAAACAAGAAAAAATACTAATTTATAAATTAATTTATGTACATTTCATCATTTATTATACTAATCAATATTAAAAATTATTAAATATTACTTAAATAAAAACAGTGATTTTTGTTCCGTTACATTAACCCATAAGTACATTTATAGCCTTGGCCAAAAGTGTTAGGTCACACATAGTTTCATCAATACTATTAGGCCAATCCTGCATTTTTTTAATTGTTTTATTTGAATGCATACCTGGCATCGTTTAAGAGGATTATAGTTCAAAATGTTTCTAAATTTGTGGTTCTTTAGGTTTAATATGAAATATTAAGCTTTTATATTGTTACTATCTAACGGTATTTTAAATTACTCATTTCCATGACTTAATTTTATATTACTTAACAAATATTAAATCTCAAGCTTTTATATTATTATTGAAGACTGTCGCGGCTTAGCGCTTAAGTGTGTTAATACTAAGTCGCGCGCCCTGGTTTGAATTAGGGGAAATGAGAATTATATTCTGACCGTCTTCCGTTTGAGTGCCGAAAGGATCTTTCTAAAAATTGAAGCGGTTACTATACCCTTTCGTAGAGCGAAGGACTCTGAGAAAAGTATCATTATCATAGTAATTATACTTTTGTATTTTTAAATTGATTTAAATTCAATAGATTCGAGTTCAAAAATATTAATATAACAACATCTCTTTATTTCTAGATGTCTTTGTATTTATTTATGGATAAGATGATATGGACCTCCACCCCTCCTTATTTTTTCAAATCTTTAAAAATAATTATTTAAACGAAACAGTGACTTTTGGCAATCGATTAAAAAAATATGATAGCTGCAAAAGAAAACAGTTTTGATATTTATAACTACATATATTATCATTATAATCAATTTTCCCGATTTTTCTGTTAAATGCAAATAACGGCATATGAACCCTATACATTAACAATTATTTAAATATTACAAGTAAATCTAGCTTAGGGCTTAGGTCTGTTAATATTAAGCATAGATGAAAGAGATGAAAGAAGAGATACTATATCTTTCGTTTATAGTATTAAGCCTTCAGGTAGCTTTTGAAGTTTGTAGGTGCTTGAAGGTAGCTTGAAGTAACTCCGTTTCTAGACTGAATTTTGAAAAAAATTATATTAAGTGCAAACGTCTATATGAAACATTTATGCAACGTGTAACATATTTCAGAATATCGCATATGGTAACTTACATTAAGTAACGTATAATATAATATGCACGCAACAAACAAAACATACACCATAACCAAACAGACCGATTATATACGTTTTCATTATGTATAATATATGTACACTATATTTGTCTATATATTAGGATACGCCGTGACCAAAAAGACGGACATTATACGTTTTAATACAGTTTATCGACAAACTACTACCACGGATAATATGCGTACATCAAATACGTATAATATATGTATACCTGCATACGTCTATATATTCGGATACTTTATAATCAAAAGACCTGTTATATACGTTGTGACTATACGTTTTATCGACGATTGTAACGTTTAGTCTTGACAATTTTTATGTTTAATACAGCATTGCGTATTATACATCGGTATACTTTTATAAAACAAATATTCTAGCTTAATATTTTACGTTTTTAGATTAAAATTAAAAAAAAAATATTTTAAATGCATATACGTCTACAAGAAACGCTTTTCGGCGTATGCTATATTCCAAAATTATACTATTCCACATTTGGTAACTTATAAGTATATTATATACATCTATTAAACGAATTCTCTAGCTCAATATCTTACGTTTCAAGATGAAAAGTAAAAAAAAGATTTTAAATGCATGCGTCTGCATTAAACAATGTTTTGCGATGTCCGCGCTTGGTACCACCCACGTTTCAAAATCCAACAGCCGGTATTAGTTTCGTCAAGGTTCAAGGTAGAATCTATCACCGTGTGTTTGATTTGTCGTACAATGATTCACGAAACAACTCTGTTATGTATATAAATGATCCTATGGAACATGTTCAGGATGGCGTTCGTCAGGGTCTTGACGAAAATATTGTACGACAAATTAGAAATTATTTGGAAACCGAACGATTGTTGGCCAATTTCATACTTTGGCGGAACACGAATCGAGCGAAGCACGTTTGGTGTTTCAGCAAACCAACAGAAGAACTCACGGTCTTACTTGGAGATATTCCAGCAACGGCAGAAGTTGCAGGTCTTGTGAGAATAACTTTGAATATCAACCACGACAGGTATTAAAACAGCCAACTTATTTTACAGAAATCTTTAAAAAAAATATGTTTTACACAATCTCTTTTGCTTTAATAATGCTTTGTCGTTACTAGGTTGTTATATGGAAAGTTGGAGAAAAGAAACCTCATACGGTGCATTCGTTGAACGCTATTTATGAACCTTTCCAATATCCTTTGATATTTCCCGAAGGTAATTATGGATGGTCCATTGATTTGACCGACAAAACTGGCAAAAAATTAACCCAAGCTAGATATTATTGACACAAATTACTTGCCGATGATCGTTTCACCAAACTTCGCCGATTATCCCAAGAGTATTTAGTTGACATGTGGTATGTACTTATTCTTTATTAGAATTTTTAAAAGAATTCAAATAAATTATTTAATTTTAATATTGATTACTTTGTATAATACAACTTTTGAAACTTTTTACGAAATATATTTTTTTTACATAAAAAATTCACTATTAAAACTACTTTGGCAGGTGCCGCGTGGAAGAAGAACGATTAAGTTTGCTTCGAAATAGACAACTTCACCATAGCAATAGAATAGCCACTCGCAGAGAATTAGAAACCTGCGAAAGTATTGCCGGTGAGGGAAATGTGTTGCCCGGTAAAATATATTTGCCTTCATCATTTACGCACTCTCCAAGATAGTATATGTATAAACGCTACTTGGACGCCATGGCAATTGTGCATCGTACGGGGAAACCGAGTTTTTTCTTAACGGTGACTTGCAACCCAAAATGGCCCGAAATAACAACGAGTTGTAATGCAGGTGAACGAGGCATCGATAGACCAGATTTGTGTGCAAGAACCTTCGAATTGAAATTAAAAACTTATCGCTATGATAAAAGTGGTGAATTATTTGGAAGGATAGTTTCCATATTATACACCATTGAATTCCAAAAGCGGGGTTTACCTCATGCACATATCGCTTTTAGAGTTGAGGGTAAGTTTTTTAATTAATATTTTTTTAAATCAATAATAAGAAATAATTTTATATCGTTAACAATAAAATAAAAAAAGCTGTGAAAATATACGCAAACATAAAATGTTCAAATTTTTTCAAAGTAAAATTTAAATTAACGCGATTTAATTACTATCAAATTTTATAAATAATTTTATTAAATATTAGAATATAAAAGTTTTTATTTTGCACATCAGGAGGAGGTCCAAAAGAAAGTACAGATATTGACGAGTTTGTACGTGCTACAATTCCATCCGCAGAAGAGGCCGATGGCAAATTAAGAACGATTGTCTTAACTACATGGTACATGGTCTTGCAACATTAATCGTTCTAGAGCACCATGTACAGATCCAGACACCAACAAGTGTAAAAGATATTTTCCAAAAAACTCCAACCTGTTACACACACGGATAAAAAAGGTTTTATCCTATATAGACGTCCTGTATTAGACAGCATTGTTTACCATCCTTTTTCAAAACTACCCATTGACAATAGCTGGATTGTACCGTATAATCCAACAATTTTGCTTTTAATGGATTGTCATTGCAATTTGGAAGTTGCAACTGGAGCCAAGGTAAAATGAACTTCATTTTTATTTATTTTTAAGTTATTGATTTACATCGAATACAGGAAATATGTTACATTTTAATTCTTTTTATTCAAATTTATTTTAGATTATAAAATATTTGTACAAGTATATACACAAAGGTCCCGATCACGCACTTGCCCAAATGCGTGACGAAAATGACGAAATCGAACAATACGTCAACTTTAGGTATGTCAGTGCTTCGGAAGCCGCCTGGCGTATTTTTGAATTTGATTTGTGCTGTCGCGAACCGACAGTAATCGTCTTACCGATACATTTGTATCAAGAAGACTTTATCATATTTCAACCTGGAAACGAAACGGAAGCACGTGAACGTGCAACATCAAAATTAACACTTTATTTTCAACGTCCACAAGTAGCAGAGCTTGACGACCTTTCATATTTAACATATTACGAAGAATATAACATCAATTCAAAAGCACGAGGAAACAGCACCGTGCCAGTGTTAGAGTACGATGGAGGAAAACATTTCGTTACAAAAAGAATTTTGAAACGCCCTGTGGCAAGAATTCGATTTGTTTCTCCGACTCTGGGAGAAGTATTTTTTCTGAGAATGCTTCTAATGCGCTTTCCGGGTCGCAATTATGAAGATTTAAGAACGGTTAATAATTGTTTATATGATACTTTTCAAGAAGCAGCATTTGCAAGGTTAGTTGAATCACTATCAAAAAAAGTTAGATTTCACTCAAGTTTTGTTGCAGGGGCCTTTTAGACGACGAGAAAGAATTCTTTGAAGTCATGCGAGAAGCTGCGTGCTTTAAAAATGGAGTAAGTTTGCGTCAATTGTATTTTGCCATAATCACAAATGGTGCACCGGCTGTCACATTATGGCAAGAATTTCGTGAACAATTATGTGAAGATCACATATATCGAACAAGTAATAATATACAAAAAATATATAAAAACAAAATCTTAATCAAATTTCGACAGATAACGTGGAACTCGGCTACAATTTCGGTTTAACCGACATAGATCGAATGCTGCGATTTCATGGTAGAACATTAACAGACTACGGTCTACCAAATGTTCAAGACCCTACCACCGAATTTGGCAGAGAAACGGTCAGATGGCCGGAAGCCGAATGCGTAGCAGACATGCAAAATTGGGAGGAATGCTTAGTACCGAACAAGCAAACATATATCGGCATGTGGTTGCCGTTGTTTGCGGAGAAGAAGAACATGCTTCTAACGTCATGTTCATTGATGGTCCAGCAGGTAATATTTAAAATATGCATTAAACAATAAGAAATAATATTAAAACCTACACTAAACAGGAACTGGAAAAACTGTCCTTCTAAACGCAATTACTGCAAAATTGAGATTTTTAAAAAAAATTGTTCTCTGTACTGCTTCAACAGGAATTGCGGCAAAGGTATTTAGATTTATTTTTTAATACTGTTTTTGTACAAGTAGACAAATATTTTTTTATATTACTATTCAAAACAAATTCATATTTTTCTAGGGGGAGTAACTGCCCACTCTACCTTCAGACTGCCCATAGACATAGAGATTGGTGAATGGGGCATTTCCAATAACAGTCAACGTGGTCAGCTCATCAGAAATAGTAATTTAATTATATATGATGAAGCACTTATGGCCAACAGAAAGACCATCGAATGCCTTGAAAAAGGTTTACGCGATTTAATGGCAAATACTTTACTATTTGGAAAGAAACCTATTCTATTTGCAGGTGATTTTAGGTAAGTTAATTAAACTGTTCTATTTAAAAATAAATGGAGCTTTTCTATAAATACTTTTATTGTAACGATTACAGTTTTATCAAAAAATTTAATTATTCCATTTATTTTAGTTTTCTGTCGTTACTCTTTTAGTACATATTAATTTCTTTTTAATTATTAAAGGCAAATCCCTCCCATTATACCGGGTGGTACAATCGTAGATGTAGTGACAGCTACTTTGCCTCATTCGAACATCTGGCCTTTCGTTGAGAGGTTACACCTCAAAAACAACCAGCGAACCGACGACCCAGAATACTCGCAATTCATCTTGGCAATTGGAGAAGGTCGAGTTTCTTCCGTTTTTAAATTTAAATTATTTTACTATTGTCTATAATATTTATATATTTTTTTTACTAAAATAATCTACTTATACAATTTTCAGGCATCAACGTTTCCATAATTGAAATAAATCATTTCATTTTGGAACGCTTGGTGGGACAAACTAGCCATTCCTATAGTGCTGATACCTGCATTATCGATGACGACCACCATGACCAAGGAATAGATGTGGCTATTTTAAACGACATATCACATCCAGGAGTACCGGAACACGATTTACAGCTTAAACGTGGAGCCATAGTTTTAATTATATGAAACATCAGTTTTGCTGATGGTTTAGTTAATGGCACAAAACTAATTATAACGAACGTAAGTACAATTAATTACTTTTTTCTAATAACATTTTAATATTACTTTTGATATTTCTTAAGTACCTTAAAAAATTATACACCTAAATTAAAGAAAATTTTATAAATACGTAAAATTTAATTCTTTTTTAATTATATAGATATCACGTTATGTACTCGAAACAAGGAAACCTGGAGGAACTAATATTTTTTTGATACCAAGAATTTCTTTTCGTTTTTCGACAAGACGGCAAGGCATAGATATGACCCGAAAACAATTTCCTGTCAAATTAGCCTATGGTATGACCATTAATAAGTCACAAGGGCAAACACTCGATCGAGTTGGAGTTGATTTGAGGAGCGATGTTTTTGCACATGGTCAATTATATGTGGCTCTAGGTCGTGTTAGAAGAAAAGATATGGTAATAATTTTGAGCAATATTAATTTAATGTAAACTTTCGGCAATGATCATTAAGCTTAATTATTAATGAAAACTTAAAAAGTTTAATAAATATTAATTATAATTTTATTAATATACTCATTTTTTTTATTTAGATAAAAATATTGATACCCGAAAAACGCGTTGAAACAGGTATTCCCCACACTGTTAATGTTGTGTATCCGCAATTATTCGTGCACAGTACTACAAACTTCACCAATGATTTCACAGCCATGATAATAGAATAAAAAGTTGTAAGTACAATAAGTTATATACCATCATTATATACAAATATTACCAGTTCTAATAATTTGTGCCAAAAAATACTTAATATGCACTAATTTTGTTAGATCATTCCACGGTATATAACGACATTACGATATACTATAAATTTAGTATTGAAATATGACTTTTTTATCCGTGAGACTACGCAGATGTGAATAAGTAAATACTATAAATTTATTATCATTCAATATAATACCCGAACAATTATTGCCAATAAAGTTCATTTATAACAATAAATAATTTTGTTACAGTGACCTCGACTCCGTAACTGCACTGCTGTTAGCTATAAGAAATTTGAGAAAATTTTCTGTGCCTTAAGAAATTTATCAAGAAATACTTATAGAACATATACCTTCAAAATATAATAATCATTTTATATAAATACTTAGTGGATAGATAGGCCTACAGGGGAAACCACTTAAAAAAAACGCACCATATGCTCTACCTCTAGAGTGGTGTGGAAACGAGCACTATTACGTAAAGAAAAATTACAAACCCAAAACAAAATGGATTTAAAAATCGCACAAGTGGCTTCCACCACCACATCATGTTCTGATGACCATGAAAAAATCCTTTTAAAATGCAACCACCAAATACAAACTAAAAATACAGTGTTGAAAAAAGTAATACGTCAAGAAAAACCGCGCGGCCGAAGGCCGCGAGCCGACCAGATGTCGGCGCCTCGCAGAGCTAGCAAGTGAAATCGGCCTTAAGGCCGATTTTACCTTGCTAGTTCTATACTATTAAAGCTAAGTTCGTCACTCACTGACTCACTCATTCATAATTTACAGGGCATATGTGGGGTGGTCGTGGAGAGCTGAAATTTGGTGGGTAGGTGGGAATCGACGGGGATTGAACGGGAAAATTGTCGGATTTTAGGTGGGGGGCACGGGAAGGGTCGAAACGGAGGCCGAAAGGGGGCGACGCAAAATAGAATTTGAGCGGAGGGGTTGAAACTTTACAGGCAGGTTGGGGCACGGGCCGAGGGCAGGAAATTGATTTTACTTTTTTTAAATTTTTTCTCGGGCGCCCACCACAACACTTCCGCTTTCTATTCGTTTTTTCGCTACTTCTTCCACAGTTTTTCGAAGATTTCGATTAAATTTGGGGAGAGGGTGTGGGACGGAAAAATGGAGTTTTTGTCGGAATTAACTTTTTATTTTGCCCGTTTTTATTTTAGAGCGCATGCGAAGTTTTTCCTTTGAAACGCAATTGTGGCTTCGTCTGAAGCCCGATCTTTGCGTTTTTGGGCTCGATCGGTTTGCCTCGATTTTAGATTTGCATTTTTGCAAAAAAAATGGTACGTTGCGCATCGGGAAAGTTCTCTTTTTGTGCCCTCAAGTTTAATTACTTGCGTGGCGCACTGTTTTGTACGTGGCTCCGTCGTTTCGAGCTCGAATCGAATCGCGTTTGCACTCGCTCGCCGAGAGCAGGATCATGTGGATAATTTTGTGCTCTACAATTTTTTCGATTAAACGCGCCGATTTTGCACAATTGCGATATACATTTTCGAAAACGTCAAACGTCAGATTATATTTATCGAATTAATTTGACAGTCGATATTAAAATTTCGTTTTGTATGAGTGCGAGAGAGACAAAACGAGTTTTTTTAACTTTAAGGTTTATCGATTATTTTCGATTGTTTTTTTTTAAATTAAACTTACACTCTTATAAAATTATATAAAATTATATTTGAATTAAGAAAATAGTGCATATTTTTTTTGATGACAAATTTTTGAATTTTTTTTTCAAAGCTGTGGAGCCATGCCAAATCACGTGTTATAGAAAGTAAGTTTAAGGACGACAGATTAAAACAACTAAAATACACAACGTTTGGAAACTCGACATTTTCGATTCTTTTTCCTTTTTTTTTTCAAAATTAAACTTAAAAGATTAAAGAATAACTAAAACGAAAATATAATTTTAAATAATTTTTTTTAATTTTTCAAATTCAAATTTTGGCGCTGCTCTTTGTTAAAAAAAATTGAATATTGTTGATGACTAGAGTTGTTGACTTTTTTCTTAAGTCTTGACGCCACTTTATATTAGTCGAAGGTCGGAGGCAGATAGGTATTAAAAGAAAGCCGAGGGTACACCCGTGGTAAACGAGTATATTTTGAGGACGTGAGGTATGAAAACATGTGTACGCAATGTCGAGAACTTGGAAAATTGTCACACGTCAAAATTTTGTATCTAACTAATGTTACAAATAAAAAAGGAAAAACTTATCATACCTCACATCAACATCGCACAAGTGTTGTCCACTACTACATCACGTTCTGATTACCGTGAAGAAATCCTTTTAAAATGCAACCACCTAATACAACCCAAATAAATATTTAGTGCCAAAAAAATTTATACTTTAAGAGAAACCGCGTGAAAAACAAAAAATGTTTAATTTTCAAAAATTTGGAAAAAAATATTTTGATGAACCTAGCCCAACGAAGCAAAACTTACTTGGAAACAGTGCAATGCATTTCTAAAAGGATTTTCTGTTTTGGGTAAAATGTCTTTTCCTTCCGTTTTCAGAAGAATCAGAGAAACCTTATTTTGTTGGTATTTTAAAATTTAACACAGTCGGGCCAACATTGTGGGCGAACCAAAAAGAAATTTATAAAAAAATTGTATTGCAAAATGTTCAGTATTAGTGGAGAAATAAATAAATCCCGTTTGATTCAAAATTAAATACATTTTATTTTTCACGAGAAAATCATAAGGGTACCCCCTTGAAAACTTTTGAAAAAAATTACGTTCGCTTCTCACGCTTTCTACGGTGGATTTAAGAAAAACCTAGGATACATAAAAATCCTATTTGGTTAGAGGCATAAACAGCCGTTTTCAAATTAAATATTGGTCGGTTAATAAGGACGCTAAGGCATCTGAATGGTTTACATCATTTTGGCCAAAATACGTGAATTTCGTCAAATATTCTAAAATATGACTGCACTATCGGATAGCATTTCAAAAATGGAAATTTATTTGTATTACACATTTAGTCAAAAAACGGCAAATAAAGGCACAATCTAAAAAACTGCAGACTTCAAAATTTTTTACAAACTGAGCGTTTTAACTGAAACAAAATCATCAGTTTTGGGCATGATGGGATGGGCTTTCGAAAAATGTTATAGCACCTTTTCATTTTAGTATTGCGAGTGTGTGCCGAAAAATTAAAAAAATATTTATTTTTCAAAAATTTGGAAAAAAATATTTTGGCGACCTTAGCCTGAACACTGCTAATGTTACTTAGCAAAGATGCAAATAATTGCAAAAAGAGTTTTTTCAGCTTAATGTAAGCTGGAATGACTAAACTAAAAAGTTTTTCCTACTAATTCCGGCAATAAAATCGGATAGAAACCTTATTTTGGCGATATTTTAAAATTAAGCACAGTGAGGCTGACTTTGTGAGCAAACGGTAGAGAAATTTATAAATAAATTTTAATGCTTTATATTCAGTATTAGGGAAATAAATAAAATCCGCTTGATTCAATATAAATACATTTTATTTTGCGCTTCCAATTGTTTTCCTATTAGTTTGAACCAAGAACTGGTAACCCCTCTGTTAAAATGTCCAAAATGGTGTGCGCTTAACTGTACTAAATTGAACTAAACTACCAGGTGGCGTGGCTTTATTGGTGTGACCCAAAATAAAAGTGCATAACGCAATGTGGAGAAACTCGACAATTATTGTCACACGTCGAAATTTTGATTCTAACTAATGTTACAAACAAAGAAGGAAAAGCTAATCACACGTCAAATTATCATCGCAAAAATGTTGTCCACTACTACATCACGTTTTGATGACCATGAAAAAATCCTTTTAAAATGCAACTACCAAATACAAACTAAAAATACAGTTTCGAAAAAAGTAATACGTCAAGAAAACCGCGCGGCCGAAGGCCGCGAGCCGACCAGAGGTCGGCGCCTCGCAGAGCTAGCAAGTGAAATCGGCCGAAAGGCCGATTTTACCTTGCTAGTTCTATACTATTAAAGCTAAGTCCGTGACTGACTGACTGCACTCATTCATAATTTACAGGGCATATGTGGGTGGTCGTGGAGAGGTGAAATTTGGTGGGTAGGTGGGAACCGACGGGGATTGAACGGGAAAATTGTCCGATTTTAGGTGGGGGGCACGGAAAGGTCGAAACGGGAGGCGAAAGGGACCGAAAAAATGTGGAATTCCAACTAGAAGGTCGAAATTTTGTGGGCAGGTTGGGGCGAGGCCGAGGCGCGATACCGATTTTACTTTTTTAAATTTTTCTCGGCGCCCCACAACACTTCCGCTTTCTATTCGTTTTTCGCTACTTCTTTCACAGTTTTCGAAGATTTTGATTAAATTTGGGAGAGGGTGTGGGACAGAAAATGGAGTTTTGTCGGAATTAACTTTTGAATTTTGCCCGTTTTATTTTAGAGCGCATGCGAAGTTTTTCCTTTGAAACGCAATGGTGGCTTCGTTTGAAGCCGATCTTTGCGTTTTGGGCTCGATCGGTTTGCCTCGATTTTAGATTTGCATTTTGCAAAAAATGGTACGTTGCGCATCGGAAAGTCCTCTTTTGTGCCCTCGTTTAATTACTTGCGCGCCGCACTGTTTTGTACGTGGCTCCGCCGTTTCGAGCCCGAATCGAATCGCGTTTGCGCGTACGCCGAGACAGGATCATGGATAATTTTGTGCTCTACAATTTTTCGATTAAACGCGCCGATTTTGCACAATTGCGATATACATTTTCAAAACGTCAAACGTCAGATTATATTTTATCGAATTAATTTGACAGTCGATATTAAAATTTCGTTTTGTATGAGAGCGAGAGAGACAGAACGAGTTTTTAAGGTTTATTGAATACTTTTCGATTGTTTTTTTTAAATTAAACTTACACTCTTATAAAATTATATTTAAATTAAAAATAGTGCATATTTTTGATGACAGAAATTGTGAATTTTTTTCAATCCTGTGAAGCTACGTCAAGTCACGTGTTATAAAAAGAAAGTTTAAGGACGACAGATGATATTATTAAAGCAACTAAAATACACAACGTTTGAAAACTCGATATGTTCGATTCTTTTCGAAATTAAACTTAAAAGATTAAAAAAAATTGAAAAGAAAATATAATTTTTTTAATTGCTCCAAAGTCAAATTTTGGCGATACTATTTATTAAAAAAAATTGTTGATGACAGGAATTATTAAATTTTTTTCAAGTCTTGACGCCATTTTTCAAATTCATTCATTTTCAAATTTTTCAATCCAAATAAATATTCAGTGCCAAAAAAATTTATACTTCAAGAGAACCCGCGTGAAAAGCAAAAAATGTTTAATTTTCAAAAATTTGGAAAAAAATATTTTGATGAACCTAGCCGCAACGAAGCAAAACTTACTTGGAAACAGTGCAATGCATTTCTAAAAAGGATTATCTGTTTTGGGCAAGATGTCTTTTCCTTCCGTTTTTCAGAAGAATCAGAGAGAAACCTTATTTTGTCGGTATTTTAAAAATTTAACACAGTCGGGCCAACATTGTGGGCGAACCAAAAAGAAATTTATAAAAAAATTGTATTGCAAAATGTTCAGTATTAGTGGAGAAATAAATAAATCCCGCTTGATTCAAAATTAAATAAATTTTATTTTTCACGAGAAAATCATAAGGGTACCCCCTTGAAAACTTTTGAAAAAAATTACGTTCGCTTCTCACGCTTTCCACGGTGGATTTAAGAAAAAAACCTAAGATAAATAAAAAATCCTATTCGGTTAAAGGCATACGCAGCCGTTTTCAAATTAAATATTGGTCGGTTAATAAGGACGCTAAGGCACTCTGAATGGTTTACATCATTTTGGCCAAAATACGTGAATTTCGTCAAATATTCTAAAATATGACTGCACTATCGGATAGCATTTCAAAAAATGGTAATTTATTTGTATTACACATTTAGTCGAAAAACGCCAAATAAAGGCACAATCTAAAAAACTGCAGACTTCAAAATTTTCCTTACAAACTGGACGCGGTTTAGCTGAAACTCAAAATCATCAGTTTTGGGCATGATGGGATGGGCTTTCGAAGAAATGTTATAGCACCTTTTCGTTTTAGTTTTGCGAGTGTGTGCCGAAAAATTAAAAAAATATTTATTTTTCAAAAATTTGGAAAAAAATATTTTGGCGACCTTAGCCTGAACACAGCCAATGTTACTTAGCAAGGATGCAAATAATTGCAAAAGGGGTTTTTCAGTTATAAGTAAGCTGGCATAACTAAATTATAAAGTTTTCGTACTAATTCCGGCCATAAACTCGGATAGAAACCTTATTTCGTCAGTATTTTAAAAATTTAACACAGTCGGGCCTACATTGTGGGCGAACCAAAAAGAAATTTATAAAAAAATTGTATTGCAAAATGTTCAGTATTAGTGGAGAAATAAATAAATCCAGCTTGATTCAAAATTAAATACATTTTATTATTAATAAGAAAATCATAAGGGTACCCCCTTGAAAACTTTTGAAAAAAATTACGTTCGCTTCTCACGCTTTCCACGGTGGATTTACGAAAAAAACCTAGGATACATAAAAAATCCTATTTGGTTAGAGGCATAAACAGCCGTTTTAAATTTATATTTTGGTCGTTTAATAAGGACGCTAGGACACTCTGAACGGTTTACATCATTTTGAGAGAAATGCGTGTTTTTCGTCAAATATTCTAAAATGTGATGACACTATCGGATAGCATTTCGAAAGTTGGAAATTTATTTGTATTACACATTTAGTCGAAAAACGGCAATTAAAGGCACAATCTAAGAAAAACTGCAGACTTCAAAATTTTGGATACAAACCGGAGCGTTTTAAATTTAAAACAATAAATCATCTAGTTTTATACGAAAAATAGGATTGATTTTCGAAAAAAATGTTACCTAGCAGCATTTCAGTCGGATTTAGTATTATGCATAGTGAACGAAAAAACAATCTAAGAATAATTTCGCTTTTCAAAATTGGACTACAAACCGACCTTACCTTCAACACTGAACGAAATTGTTACTTAGCAAAGGATGACAAATAATTTCAAAGCGAATTTTTCATTAAAGTTAAGCGGAAACAATAAATTTCTAAAAAATTTATAATGACTTTCAAACTTGAGTTATTAGTAAGGAAAATAAATAAAAGTTTTTCGCTTAATGTCAAAATAAATTACATCTTATTTTCAATTCGAAAAATCATAAGGTAACCATTTGAAAATTTTGAAAAATTGCATTCTGCACTGACGTTTCCACGGTGGATTTAAGAAAAAAACCTAAGATAAGTAAAAAATCTTATTCGGTTAGAGGCATACGCAGCCGATTTCAAATTAATATTGTAAGTTTAATAAATAAGGTTAGTAAGGAGAAAAATATTTTTAATTCTTAAAAGTTTTACCAAACGGCTTTTCCTTTTTTATTGGAATTTATGAACATTTTTTTGTAGAAAATTAAGGAAATAAAAAATTGCCCATTAGTTGACTGAATTCCACGAGATGTCAGTACGTTGCCAAGAAAATTTGTGTGTGGTTTGGCGAGATTAAAAAAATATTGCATTATTTAAAGGTTAATCACATATCATATCAATGTCGTAAAAGTGTTTTCCAATACTACATTACGCTCTGTTACCATGAAGAAATCCTTTTAAAAAGCAACCACCAAATACAAACCAAAAATACAGTGACAAAAAAAAGTAATACGTCAAGAAAAACCGCGCGGAGCCGACCAGAGGTCGACTCCTCGCAGAGCTACCAAGTGAAATCGGCCGAAAGGCCGATTTTACCTTGCTAGTTGATACTAATAAACCTGAGTTTTATAAGAGAATTTCTTGTTTTTTTTAATTAAATTACTTTTGCACCCTGATTTGGACCACCCTTCACATAGTTTTGCTCTTGATGCTACTTTTTCAGAAATGATCAGGATTCATTTCTATAATAATGTGTGTTTTGGCGTAACCAAGCCCAAATGCTTGATTAATTAATAATTGTGGACTATAACTCCGTCGTTGTGTTGATTAGATAAAATTATGGTGACTTACCAGTGGCAGGTGGTCGGATCTCCTCCTTCCTTCGGATAAAGGAATGAAAGGGGAACAAAATGGTAGGAAAAACAAAGGAACACACTGATAAGCACTATGATTAAAAGTAAATTTACGATTATCCAGCGAATGGAACACAAAATAACCGGATGGTTAATTTTTGTCGGCACGTTTCTTCGAATCTATCAACACACTCGTTTAAATTCCACCTTTGGTGCGCTCTGGCAATGCGCACCAGGAAAAAGACCAAAACGGCGTCAACATCCTGCCGGCCCGGGCTTGAATTTAATTCAAGTAAAAGAAAAAAACTCACAAAACCAAGTGGAAATATTCGTGTAAGAAAACAAAATAAAGAGAAATCCATATCAAAATGAACAAAATTCCATACACCAGAAAAATAAAATAAATTCAGAAAAAGGAAACCAAAATTTAAATACAGATGTGTTTACTGATTGGGCAGTGGGCAAAGTTTAATGATGGGTCGACTATAACTCCCCAATTTTGTTCTAACAGTAGCCACCCGAGCAATACCATCCTTTCCAATATGCAATTTTTCAATAATAGCTAATGGCCACTGCAAAGGAGGGATATTATGTTGGTTTAAGATGACTAGCATACCTTCTTTCACAGGATTAGAAGTCGTGTTCCATTTTGATCTAATTTGCAATGTATGCAAATATTCGGTGTGCCAGCGTTTCCAGAAATGCTGAACCAAAGAATCCAATAACTTATATCGACTTAATCGGCAGGGGTTGGTATCTAATAAGTCTTCAGTAGGAAAGGAAGATAATGGTTCACCATATAAAAAATGAGCTGGCGTCAAAGCCTTTGGATCATTGGGATCGTTTCCAAGCTTGCATAAAGGTCTAGAGTTCAACAATGCTTCGATTTGTGTAAGTACAGTATTGAACTCCTCATAAGTCAATATTTGAGTCCCTATAACCTTGCTAAGATACGTTTTCACGCTTTTTATATTTGCTTCCCAAATTCCTCCAAAGTGCGGAGCGGCTGGCGGATTAAATTTCCACTCTACTTTGTTTTTATTTAATTCTCGTAAAAGTTCATCGGCATATGTCCGGGAATAAATCAATTGATGAACTTCATCCAGATACCTCTTGGCACCAACAAAATTTGTACCATTATCAGAAAATAATGTCGTACAATTTCCTCGACGGGGATAGAAATCTCTTGAAAGCCGCTATAAAGCATTCGGTGGATAAAGCAGAAGCCAGCTCTAAATGTATTGCTTTAGTGGCCAAACACACAAAGAGACAAACATAAGCTTTCTGAGTTTTGGCACCTCTGCGACGACTCAAAGTGATTGGAAAAGCTCCTGTAAAATCGACTCCCGTGGACAGGAAAGCCTTAGAAGGATTTACTCTTTCAGAAGGTAAATTTGCCATTAAGGGAAATGTGGGTTTAGGGGATGCACTAAAACAATGATTGCATTTCCAAATGCAGTGTCGAATCACGCTCCTGGCAGATAATATCCAATAATTTTGACATAATAAAGATTGCAATAAATAAGGTCCAGCATGATGATAAATTTTGTGATGGTACCTAATTAGCAAAACGACAAACGGATCGGATCTTGGTAGTAAAATAGGATGTTTTTGATCAAACTTTAGGAGCGCATTTGATAAGCGACCACCCACTCGTAGCAGACCTCCTTCTATAAAAAGACATAGCCGACGTAAATTTGATTTAATAGGTTGATGGTTTTTTAACTTCCGATACTCATCAGGAAAATAGCGTTTTTGAACGGCCTTAATTAAAACAAATTCCGCAGTTTTTAATTGCGAAGCATTAATCGGTGAATGTCTGGATAACACTTTTAGAAATCTTAAAACATACACGGTGGCGTTGAGCAGCTTGGTCCAAGAAGAAAAATAATTTATTAGAGAATATAATGGAGATATCGAATCTGGAACGGTAAGGAAGACACATTCTTTCTTGTCGTCTTGAATAATTATAAGTTCTTGGAAGGATTTAACTGGCCATTCAGAACGTGGCAAGGCTAACCAAAGAGGCCCCGTAAACCATGTAGGATGGTGAAGTAAATTTGAAGGAGTAAGTCCTCGCGATGCACAATCAGATACATTCAATTTTCCAGGTACATAATTCCAATGCAGTGGAGGTAAACAAGCTTGTATTTTTTCTATCCTATTACTAATAAATGGTTTTAATTTTTTACTGGATGAATTAATCCAACTTAAGGTTATACTCGAATCTGTAAAAGCCCAAACATTGGCTATTTTAACGCGCGTGGAATAAATATCACAAACATGTGCAAGAAGCTTAGCTAATAGCGTGGCTGCACAAAGTTCCAAACGTGGAAGACTCATTTTACACATAGGGGCCACCTTTGATTGAGCACAAAGGAAACTTGTATTAGTTTTATTAAACAAGTCAACAGTTTGTAGGTAAACTACTGCGGCATATCCGGACAGACTTGCATCGGCAAAACCGATCAACGTCAAGGAAGTATCTACAGACACTAAAACATGACGGGGAATCTCTAATGCATTCAGAAGAACAAATTCATCTTGGCATCTCTTCCAAATTTTATCAATTTCTAAAGGGGCCAAGGAATCCCAATCAATACTTAATTCCCACAATTTTTTAATTAATAATTTAATTAGCAATGTAATAGGAGCCAAGAAACCTAATGGGTCGAAAGTACGTGCTACCAACGATAACATATTTCTCTTCGTGCAGGGTTGATTATCTGGTGTTATCTTGAAGTAAAATCGATCAGTTACTGGATTCCATCGTAAACCAAGAATCTTCACAACATCTTTGTTAAAATCTAAATGTTGAATTAATTTTAATTCATCGGGAATATGAGCCAAAAATTTAGAAGAATTAGAAATCCACTTGGCTAATTGAAATCCACCAGCCTTGAACATATTAGTTAGTTCTGGATATAAAACTAGTGCTTCTTCAATTGTGGGTACACTGGCAATTAGGTCATCCATATACATGTCCCTATTTACATATGCAACCGCTCGAGGATAGGATGGAGATTCGTCATTAATTAATTGCTTCACTGTACGTAAACTGAGGAACGGAGACGACTTGACGCCAAAAGTGACTGTATTTAACTCGTAAACATCGATAGGTTTATCAGGATGAAATCTCCATAACACCCGTTGGTATGGTCTATGCGCTTCTACTATCTTAATTTGGCGATACATCTGTTTCACGTCGGAGGAAAAGGCAATCGGAAATAAGCGGAAGTTTAACAAAATAGGCACCGAATGGTTTTGTAATTTAGGACCGGTATATAAAACATCATTGAGTGAAATTCAATATCCGTTTTCATACTTGCATCAAAAACAATACGACATGGGGTTGAAACGCTTTCAGGTTAAACACACAGTGATGAGGTATATAATAACAAGGAGAATTCAATTTATTTTCCGGTACCAATGACATGTGTCCCTGATTTAAATAGTCTTCGATGACAGAATTATAAAGTTGTTGAAGATTGGGTGTCCTTGCAAATCGTTTCTCTAAATGAATTAATCGCTTTTCGGCGAAGGAATACGAATTACCCAACCCTGCTGGGTTATCTTTAAAGGGTAGCGCAACTGTATAACGACCGTTAATATCACGTTGTACCGTGTCGATAAATATCTCTTCAACCACTACATCTTCCTTAGTTGTGGTGGGGATTTAAATCTTCAAGTTCAAACATTTTTCAACTAAATTATCCAAGGTTAAGAAAGTTGATTTGTTAAGGGCGCTTATGTCATCAGTTTTCACTTGGGAAACAGGACCTAGAATGACATATCCTAAGGTGGTTTGAATGGCTGTAGGGGTATTGAGGGGTCCGGGTACTTTATGAGTACCTAAAATCTCGGCAAACATGGCTGCTCCTAACAACCCATCAATGGAGCCAGGAATATAAAATGTTGGATCCGCTAATGGTAAAGATTTCAAGTGATTATAAAGCTGAACATCTATAGGAAGATTTGGCAAATTGTCACAAATTTTATCAATAAGCAAGGCTTCGATTGGATATTTCAAGTGAGGATTTAATTTTGAAAAAATTGTTAAATTGGTTTGTCCACTGATAGGTTTGGTGGCTGCTCCGATTGCAATAGCACATGTAGATAATTTGGTATAAGCCAATCCTAATCGTTTGCAACAACTGAAGGTTAGGAAATTAGACATGGATCCGCTATCAATAATAAATCGAAGAGTATTTTCCCTGTTCCACTTATCTTTAACTTTGACTAGGGCTGTGCTCAATAAAACGTAATTAGGATTAGGACTCTTGACTGCAAGAACGTTGGTACATAAACTGTGAATCGCTTCATTATTGGAATCTACTGCGGTGTCTAGGGTCTGGCTGGATGAGCTAGTGTTTATCACACTAACGGGGTTGGTTTTATGCAATAGCGTATGATGTCTTCTTCCACAAATAGTGCAGCTATAACTCGATGGGCAAGCAGATACGGAATGTTTCGCCGAGAAACAATTAAAGCAAAGTCCGTTATCTTTTATTATCGCAAATTTCTGTTCATCTGTGCTATTTTTAAAGTGAAGGCAGTCCTTTAATAAATGAAATTGTTTCTTGCAGGAAACACAATTACGATCAATAGTTCTTGCTGAGTGGCTGTTCGTATCGTTGGTGAAGAAAGTCTTAGAAGGTCTCAAATATGGATTACTAACCGGAATCTTCTCATGCTTTATGATAATTTTACTTTGTTTTCTAATAAAACTTATCAATTGGTCATAAGTTGGTATCTCTGTGCTCTGGGAGTGAATCAATTCGAAGGCGTTAATTGTTTCTTGTGACAATTTGGACATAGCAAGATAGGTAATAATATAATCCGCTAAATCGTCAATCTCCAATCGTTTTAAGCTGCTAACGGTGGTATCAAAATTTTCCAGAAAAAACTGCAATTTTGTGGGATGATGAACGGTTAGAGGGCGAAAATTAGTGATTCTATCCAAATATAAATTCGTGAGAAATTTTTATCGTGGTATGTATCTTAAGTAATTTCCATATAATTTCGTAATTTTCAGGCATGGGCTCTATTCCGCTACATGTTTTAAAGCCTTTCCGGTGATGCTTCCCAACAAATATTGTAATTTCTCAGCTTTAGTAAATTCAGGCGTCATATGGATTAAGTTCGTAAAATTTGCGTGAAAAATGGGCCAAAGGGACATATCGCTACCATCAAACTTCATCAGTTCAATTTTTGGAAAACTAATTTTCGGTCTGTTAGTACTAGTCGTAGGTAAATTATCATTTTGAGGCTTCAACAATTCGGAGGCTAAATATAGGATGTTGTCATAGATATCTTCAAAACCATAAAGAGAGCATAATCGGGTTTTGTCTCTGGGTTAAGATCAACTTTTAATTCAATAATTTCTTGAGTAGTCTCAGTATAGTCGGTAGCTACTTTTTCTATAGTATGATGTCTCACTGCAAAGTGTTCTTTATAAATACTATTGGAAGATTCATTCTTGAATTTAATACCAGCATCATGACACAACTGCATGCGTCTAAAGAGATTTTCTCGTTTTGCTGTCAATAATTCTAACTCTTTTCTTTTGGAGACTTTGTCATTGTGGATTTTCAATAATTTAAACTTTTCAACAAAATAATTTGGTGCAACAAGCCAAGGTAAATCGAACGTGATAAGCTGCGCACAGCTGGTAGACAAAAGGAAAATGTTTGTTGCGATATTGTAACTTGCAATAAATAAACTTGGAAAATTGCCGAATAATCATAAAAAATGTCAGAAATCAACACAATCGACTAGGGCGATAAAATCACTGAATTGAGTGGAATAAAAAACAAACGACCAAATACTCAATTCGGCTCGAAGGAACAAATGTTTTGGCGTAACCAAGCCCAAATGCTTGATTAATTAATAATTGTGGACTGTAATTGTGTCGTTGTGTTGATTAGATAAAATATGGTGACTTACCAGTGGCAGGTGGTCGGATCTCCTCCTTCCTTCGGATAAAGGAATGAAAGGGGAACAAAATGGTAGGAAAAACAAAGGAACACACTGATAAGCACTATAATTAAAAGTAAATTTACGATTATCCAGCGAATGGAACACAAAATAACCGGATGGTTAATTTTTGTCGGCACGTTTCTTCGAATCTATCAACACACTTGTTTAAATTCCACCTTTGGTGCGCTCTGGCAATGCGCACCAGGAAAAAGACCAAAACGGCGTCAACAATGTGTAACGTGAATTCGTTTTCGTTCGTACTCCTCGAGTACGATTCGTACTCCTGATAAAGATTTAGTTAAAATATAATAATTTATAAATTTTAGATTAGTTCCGTCAATTTATCTTCATGCAAGTTAAAGATTTTAAATTTTGTAGTAATTCAATTATTTTATTCCGTAAAGTAAAATTGCAAAAAGTAAAATTGTAGCTATCAAGCCATTTGAAAATGTGTCCAAACATCTACGTTTTGCAACTAGCGTGCAAATAGAAAGCATGCGCCTCCTAAAAAAGTTAGTTTTCGATTACGTCCAGCTCGAAGTTGTGGAGCGGTTGAGTCAATGCCAACCCCCTCCAAAGAGAAGTACGTTCCCGACTACTATCGAGTAAACTTGTACCTTTCCGGCGACGGACGCCATTGTTAGATTTTGTACACGTGACCGGTAAAATTAGTATTGTGAATAAGAATCAAGTGTTAACAGAATATCGTGCCATTTTTCGATTATCGTTTATCGTTGTGTGTTGATGTCAACACATCCATTACCCGCGTTTGGGGAATTTTATGTTCCACTGCTAAATTGTTCTTTACCGCTTCCGTGTGTGGAAGTAGAAACCAGTCAATTAAAGGGGAAATTCATTTTATACTGAGTCAAACAATAAACAACAGCGTGTACTACCAAACCAGATTGTCCTTATTACAAGTTCAAGGAGTCAATGACTACACCCAAAATTAACATCAACAAAGTACTCCAAGCCTACTGTTGTAAAGCCGAATTTAAATGCAAAGCTAGGATCATCATCACTAAGGTTAGTTCAATAAACTTGTGTATTTGTGTCATCAGTGCTTCGTGGTAAAATTGTCACTTTTTTTCATGTACTCAGAAGTGATCAGCTGTGCGCCGCCATTTTAACTTGTTCCAAATTTAATAAACTCATTTAAAACCACGAACGCCATCTGCGGTCGTTAGAAAAAACTTTGTAATAGAAAATACTATCAAATTTTGTTAATAGTTACGTCATATTGTAGTATTTTAATAATTTTAAATTTTACAATAATAATAAAGACGAGTGTACTTCATTACAAAAGTTGTTTGTTTGTAATAATGTTAAAAGCATTTGTGTTTTTCCAAGAAACATTATATTGTTACATTCCGAAACTTGTGTTTTGTTTTGTTTTGTTTACATATTATTGCAGATTCTTTTTTGTGAAGCCAAGCAGAAGAATTGCGCTTTACAAAAGTAAGGTAAGGTTAACGAGTTTACAAATCAAATTGTTCAGATATAATCTGGCCTGGTGCCCACGATTAATTACCATCCTACCTAATGCCTAAAGACGCACTAGTGGCGCCCAATATAATTGAGAATAACGACCTTTTGTCCCGCATTAACATCTTAAGAGACAAACTTGCGAAAACTACACAAAGCTCCCACAAATTCGGTCCGAAACAATTCACAACCTTCCTGACTGACCAAACCGCCCAAAATATTTGTTACCTACAAGCGCACAGTATCACAACGGCACATTTGTAGTGTAACAAATGGCTTATACATTACTAACTGTCTTTTACTTAACTTTTCAATTTTTCTTTCAAAACCCATTCAACTTACACCCTTCAAATATATCTATATCTTAATGCTTAAAACACAAAAATAGTATGAAAGTTTTTAAAATAAACTCACGAAGTCATGTAGGCGCCAACAATCTTTATTTCATAATAATTTAAATTTAAAATTCTAAATTATCTATTTATATTATCTATAATCCAATTTAAATACATAGCAGTTCTTGTATAAATATCAGGTTTTCCTCGGGCACATGGAACACTTGCTGACACCAACCCTACCAGTCGCTTTGTTATTACTTCCACTAGAGGTCCACCACCGTCACCCTAAAAAACAAAGTATTTTAGAATAATTATATAATATTAAGATGATATTTTAAGACTATTACAAATGTTAATTGAAAAAATTTTCCTTACTTGGCAAGTTCCATACCCCACTACATTAAACGTACATAAATTTCCATTTTCAATAACTTTTCCAAAAGTTTTGCTACACTCTTCATTGCTAATTATTCTTACTGGAAGTGCTTTAAGATCATCTGTTGTTTGTGTTCTATTTGCTTAAAACATTTTATTTTGCAATAAAAGCGTTATCAGAACAAATTAACTTACATTGATAAAACCCCATCCCGAAACAACTCCATTAGCACCGTTAAGATACTCGGCATTTGATAGATCAACAGCTTTAATGTTTGGATTATACTTGAGACATTGCTTCAATTTAATAAGAGCAATATTGTTTGATATTCTAAAAGGTTTACCATACTTCTCGTGAGAAATAACTTTGTCGACAGCAACCCTTACTCCACCACTGTTTAACTTAGTAGTTCCTGCTAATATAGACAGTGCTGCTTTAGGAACACTAAAACCAGGTTTTAAAAAATTTATAAAAGAGTAAAAATAATTATTATTTTGTACCCCGCTACACAATAAGCAGCTGTAAGTATCCAGCAGTTATCGATAATCGAACCTCCACACTTATGTTGCTTGTTATACTGAAGAGATATCTGATAAGGCAGTACACCTTCTTTTACATTAAGTCCACCAACTATGTAGTCATCTTGAGCATCTAGAATAATTTATAGTACATTATCGTAACCTACAAATTTATTAATTTGAATAATTATTTTATGTAATAATTTAATATTAACATCAACATATCAGCTCTGCGAGGTAGATTGGGCTATGACCTTAGAGAGATTACATAGGCTTCTTCTTATTTGAATAACTAAGATATTCCGATGTTATTTTGTTGCATGTTAAAGCCAGTTTCGTAAAGGAACAGTGTCGCAGTTCAAATTTCGAGGACGTTTTTAGCGAGAACAACGTGCGAGGGGTCGAATGAAATAAATTTCCCGGCGAGAAGTTACCGTTACAATACCGATTCTATAATAAACGTAATGTAAACTTTTTGTACCCCATCAAAGAGATGCGCTACTATTTTATTTCAGTTTTTAGATTGCTCTTGTCGTCTCGCGTACCGAGCTGATGATCGTACAATGTGGTTGCACATTTTGATTTTCGAAATAAAAAGTACTATTTAAAAGTAAACGACGAAATTTTTTAATACAATTTTAAGTATTATTTGTGCATTACTTTAATAAAATAAAATATTAAACTTTTCTTGTCTTGCACTTTAGTATTCAGGAAGTTTATTTTTATAACTTACCAATTAGTTGAATAAAATTAACACTACTGCCAACTGAATAAAAAATAAAGCACTGCTTGGAAACATTGTGACTTACTTACTCTATAGACAAACAGCTGTTCTTCATATACTTTTTTTCAATGTCACATGTGCCATAAAATAAATTGTAAAAATAATGAACACATGCGTTTCTCATAAAATATTGATAAATATAATGGTAATTTGGTTAAAAGAAATTTTATGTGTCTAATTATTTTGTGATAATGGTGGAGTTAGGTCTTTTTTTTATTTTGTTATATGAAATAACCTCTAAAACACAGCATAACTAAAATTCTAAATAAAAACGATTAGGTATATAATATTTTATACTTACCACTTTAAAATAATATTAATTTGATTAACAGATTATTCAAAATTTCATAAATAATTTTAAAAAGACTAAATAAGAGAACGCTTCATAATTAAACTTTAAAACAAATCACTTGTCATAACAAAACATAAGTGACATGATAGCTGACAACGTTGCAGAGCTGTGATTAACTATTATTGGTTAGCTGTGGCGCGTAACTTAAATAATTTTTAAAAATTTAAAAGTTTTTTAAAAACTCTACAGGGGGTTTTCAGATCAACCAATTGTATAAATATGGATCATTTTCATTTGACTTTCATATTTATATAATATTTTAACAATTAATTACGCACTAAACTTCCCCATTATGACGGTTCACAATGATAAACAACAAAAACGTCGCCGATCTGTGCATAACTCCATTGTTACAAAAGTGAAATCTTACAGGAGACGCAAAAAACTGCTTTTTCTAATAAATATTCAATTTATATTTACAATTTTTTTACTTAGATTTCTACATCGGGGCTATTACCAACTATGCAGCAATGTTGAATCACAATCAATCAAGGCATCATTTTTGCAAAAATTGTCACATTGGAGTTATTCACAGATCGACGACGAAATTTAATTGATTAAAATTTAATGAAAATGTTGTAGTTGAGAGTTATGAAATTTTTGCTTGATCTTAGACCTTCCACCTGTCCAGTAATTTATCACTAGACTACTTTTGAATCTTACAGGAATAAACAAATCTGTTGAATTGGTAACGTCGCTATGCTTTTTGAAAACGTAAAACAGACAAGATTTAATGGATACTTTACACTGGGGAATTTTTTCATTCGATCGATCTTTGCGATTAATTGCACGAATTTTTTAGGAAGCCGCAAGATTGCTGCGATGTATCGCATGTTCACTTTATACAAGGGATTTATTTTTAAAGAATCATTTAATAAATTACGTATTTGCTGCAATGCTAACCTACAGTAACAACTTGAAAAAATATTGGTCAGCTTAAATTTTTGAAATAGTTGAAATTTTATAAGAAAATGTTCAAAAATAAAATTAAAAAAATTACTTTATAACAAACACGGGTTTGTAGATTAAGAAACTGTCAAATGACAATAATGATGTTGTTTTGATCCAGTTTTATTTAAGTTTGTATTAAAAATTTGCACGAAAAAATTGCATGAAATTGGAACATAAGAAATTAGAAAAATCACTTACGCGACTTTGTAATACACGAGGCAATTAGTTCATACGACTAGTTGCAGCTATCGATTGCATGAAAAATTCCCTCATAGAAAGTGTCCTTAATCACAAATTAAACAGGATTAAATTCAGGCAAATTTGATATTATAAATTTATCTGAATAAATGAAAGTAACTTTGGCTTACAAAACAAAGCCAAAGCACAAAAACCAGTCATTTGACTGAAGACTTCAGAGAGAAATATGTAATTAATAATTTAGAAAGGAGATAATGTCGTGACGTAATTTATAAAAAATATCAATTTTACCATAACAATTTACTATACCCGTTAATTTTTATTTAAGGTTTTAGATTTACTCACTTGATTGTTTTTAAAACAAAAAGGTGGAAGAAAAAACGTTACAGTTCAAAAAAGTAAATGAGAAAATTGAATTTCAAATTGATTTTTAAAACCGTTTTTTTAACCTAATTCGTAGTTCAACCAAAAATATAAGGCATTATTTACTTCTATAATTTACAAAAAAAAGATAAATATTGCAATCAGATTTTGTTCAGTTTTTTCACACGTTTAAACAGACTGTAACATTCATATTTTTCGTAATAAAATGAATAATTAAGAATTAATATCTGAAATTTATTGAATTCTTGAATTTAGCTACCAAAAAACCATAAATATGCAAATCCCCTGATAGATCCAGGGTTAACGCGATTCACTTTCAAATCCTTTGAAGGGAGCGGCGCTGGTTTGAATCCCAGTAAGTAAGAAAAAAAGTAGGTATATGTTATATTATTGTAATGATATAAATTTTAATTTATAATTATTACTAGCTGGATACCCGGCTTCGCCCGGGGTCTCATTAAAAAGGTGGAACTCTGCCTTTGTCTGAAGTACTTTACTTTAGGCTCTTGGACTTAAAAAGAATTTAAATGGGTAGACTGAATAATTATTCAGCAAACTTCGTACCGCCTTAGAATTAATAATAATGTTGTGTTAAGTTATTAGGTGATTCTTAATCTTATAAATTTTATTTTATTTTAATATAAAAAAGTTAGTAAAAGTTCAAAATGGAACTAATTCACGTACAGCAAAGCAACCATGTGCTGAATGGGTTGCACTCGCGTCAATTATCTTCATTGAAGGACCTTGCGATACACTATATTTTTGGTTTTATTGTTAGGGGCGAGAATGAATAAAGCGGATGGTTTGCCTACACGTGAACATGCTACGTACAATTGACCATGAGAAAATCAACTACTTTCTATATTCAGTCCACAAACATTCAAGGATTGGCCTTGCGATTTGTTTATCGTCATGGCGAATGCAAGACGAATCGGATATTGAATTCGTTTAAATTCGAATGGCATATCGGTTGGTATCATCGGAATTCTCGGAATGAGAACTTCCTCACCCTTAAATTTTCCCTTAAGTATCGTTGCGTGAATTATATTGCCCATGAGTTTTTTCACCACCAAACGCGTTCCGTTACATAGCTTTGGTTGGTTCAGATTTCTAAGCATGATGACAACCGAGCCAACTTTTAGTAGTAAATTGTGCGGTGGTAAGCCAGGCACATCCAGTGAGTTTAGAAATTCAGTGGGATAGTTAGTTGCTTCGTCTTCGTTTGTTACACTGTCAATAGATTTGAAGGAATGCAGTGGACCAACAATTTGATTTTGAATTATTATGTTTAAGTCATCTACATCCTTGTTCTTTGCTGCTAAAATTGCTCGTTCACTCAACCAATTGTAATTTTTGTGGTTAGCAATGATATCCGGGAACACTTTACTAATTAGCTCGTTCTTCGTTGAGACAAAATTGCAAAAATTCGGCGGAAACGAAATCAATCCGCTCGATTCGTCGACAGGAATACGGCCATTACCGATATCCAGCAATTGTTTAGAGAACTTTTCGGCAGAAGGATCATTTAGCAATGCAACTCGCATGTTTGTCGTCAGCTCAAGTTTTTACATAGCGCCACAGAGTCGATGATTTGAGGCAAGCGTTTATTTCATCCGCAGCGGTCGATCTTGGACAAAGGCAGAGTTTCACCTTTTTAATGAGACCCCGGGCGAAGCGGGGTCTTTGCATTACGGCTTCGTTGTGAAGGATTCGATCTTCTTGCTCGCGGCATTGTAGAGATTAGATTACATTAATTTCCATGTCCATGACTGACTGACTGACTCTTTAATATCTGCCGGTTGTGTCATGTACCAACCTTTAGATATTAAATATTCACCAATCACCGTTCACCATACCTAATCCGTTATGCTTTATTTACATATACACTGTATAAAACATTATTACACTAAATTAATACAGGACCGTATTTACATATAATCATGAAAATCGGTTCAGCTGTTCTCGAGTTATAAATGGTGTAACTAAACACAATTTTGCGACTTCGGACATCTTTTCTTTTTTAGTTTATAGATATGATGATATATATAATTATTTATATATATAATAAATTGTAGTTGGTACATAGGGGATTATCGGTTTAACGAAATCCATAACGTGATAATACAGCCTCTTGTTGAGAAAGCTTAAACAACCTCATTTTTTAAAGAAATTAATGCTTATAAAATTTTTCTTCTTTGATAAAAATCCCTCTTAATACCTTTGAATAGCAATAGCTTGTGTTTGAAGTTGGAAGAATATCTCGATTCGACTATTTCATTGGTCGAAAAATTTTTTCTTTTGGGTTGGTATAATAAATGAACGAACCAATCAGAAGCGCAAAGGACACGAACACACACACGAACACACACACACTGAGAAATATATATTAGATTTACATACAGTGTATGTACATTGTATACATTACAGTGTTAAATCGCACAAAGTGCAAAAAATATCTAATAGAAGGTATTAATTAATTCAAAGAAATCATTTGAAACATTCAACTAATTTGTATATTTCTATTATCCATTACGATTAAATAAACTATGTAGAATATTTATTTATCAAATTAGTAATGCAAATTCAATGATTCAACTAATGTAATTCTATGATTTGTTTACTGTTTCAATCTTGAAATTATCTAATTTAGTTTAAATGAATTATCCAATTTGATTCAATGGCTAAAATTCATTCAATTTATTTATATGATTTCAACTAATCTTTAGTTTAAATCGTAAATTTTGAAGTGAAAACTTTTTTTAGGCCGTTCAGCATTTTTTCTGGGTATGGAAAGAGACTGTATCGTCACGCTTGGAAATGTAGCGCTCGTAACCGTCACGCTCGGTTATGTAACGCTGATTAGGGTAATTGTGGGTACGGAATTAAACTGAATCGTCACGCTCGGTTGTGTAACGCTCATAGTCGTCACGTATAATATCAGTTTTAAGGAAAGATGAGGGGGGCACTCATGGAGTCTATCCTTAATACAATTTGTAAATCATAAATCACATGAACAGATTGTAGAAGATTTAGACGTTTCTTTTTGTTTCTTTTTTTACTTTTTACATCACTTAAAATTTTCTTACCTACATCGATGCAGGATCTGCTTTTTTTCAATTAAAACTTTCATACATTACCAATGACTTTGAGTAGAGATTTTAATGTTGATTTCTTAACAGACACATCATAGCCTTTATTAGATTTTTTTAAATCAACATTAGATTTAAATATGGCAAATGATCCTAATGAGAGCACAACAAAATATGGAACAACTATTAGCGGAGTTTTTATAGATATTTAGCAAATAGATTTCAATCAAAAGTATTCATGATCATCAAAGATCAATCAGGGCAAAGTTTACCTGAGTAATTGATACACAATTAAAATTGTTTACATTGTAAATATTATTACTTTGTGAATATAGAACACAAAAAATTTAATTGTATTTTATATTATTAATCTCGCGGTGAACGTTTAATAAAAGTATTTTTTGCAATTCTGCAGCGAAATACTATCATTTCATACACATTACATGGCATTGAAAGCGGCTTGTTTTCTGCACGTAAGATTACTCATGTTATTTGATCTTTTTTCGTAATTTTATCTTTCGCGAGATGACTTTACCTTCACTTTTCCGCACTACTGGCGAGTTATTTTCATTTCAGCATTGTCCAGATTGAGCAACTTTGTTAAAATATTCTTTATTTACCGAATTGCAGATTTGCAAAAAATATTGTTCGCAACACGTACTTCAATAGGCTTGTTTCCATTCTCGGTTGATTTTGCTGACTCGCCCTCCGGGCTCGTTAGCAAAATCAACCTCAAATGGAAATGTAGCCTATTTAAGTACTAGTCACGAAAATAGCTATTTTACGACTGTGAAACACTTCAGCTTCTTCCACATGTAATCATTATTGATTTTGTTAAATGTACCTGACATTGTTTATGAAATAAATTACAACATAAGTTATTACTATAGTACATTTTTTAAGGTACATTTCGTCGCCTCCTCCCATCGCAAATTTGTTAGTGAAATTGGTCTCAAACGTTTGAGCTTCGTTTGAGCTTCAATGAACTTTAATTTTCATCGTTTGAATTACAACCGTTGCGGAGTTATTTGAAGTTATTTAAAACTTTTGGGGGCTGGAAAATGCAGCCTCCATCGCGAATTTGTTAGTGAAATTGGTCTCAAACGTTTGAGTTTCGTTTGAGCTCCAATGAGCTTCTATTATCATACCGTTAATTTAATTTTTTACGAAATTACAGATATTTAAATTTGAGGTAACTCCGAGCAAGTGACGCGCGCTACCATTCAACTTTTATTCCATTTTGTCAGTTTCAACTTAGTTTTTAAATAATTTTTTTAAATTTAGTGTTAACGAAATGAACGGATTGAACTACGTAATGCACTTCTGATTGGTCAATTTTGTGTCAATTAAATACATGATTATTAAATTAATTTTGTGGTAATTAAAATTGGTGTCAAACGTTTGAGCTTCAATGAGCTTCTATTCCCATTGTTTGAACCGCAACCATCGCGAAATTATTTGCAAAACTTGGGGGTTATGGTTTTCTATTTTCCGTTCCAGTTCAAATTTTGTGTGAAATTGGTGTTAATCGTCAGAGTTTCGTTCGAGCTTTAATGTGCTTTATAATATCATCATACTTTTAATTTAATTTTTTCGAAATTACTGGTATTTAAATTTTGCGTTATCTCCACGGGCTACTATTTGACTTTTATTCCATCTTATAAGTTTAAATTTAAGTTTTAAATAATGTAAAAATAATTGTAAAATTACTTCTTGTATCTTATTAATAAAGTTACAAATAAATAAAATGCAAATTTTTTATTTTTAGTTTGGTAATGATGCCCGGTTGCACCGCATTATTTGAGAAAAATTAAAACTTTATTTACATCACTGTCAACTTAAAAAAACAAAAATATCAATACAGAATCCAAAAAAATAACCATTGAAATCACTAAATTTTTATAACAAAACAAACTTTGAGTAAATTTTAATTCCGATTTAATAAGAAATAAACCGAATATTGAGATTCCTTCCTGTATGGTTAAAAACGATTTTAATCATGTTATGCATTTGATGAGTAGTTGGCCAGAAATAAAATCAGCTACTTTTCGAGGTAAAAAATTTTTATTTACGATTGTTTGGCTTATTAGTCGCAAGTACCAGCTTTGACGACATCAAGATTTTATTAACGCACGGTTTTACTGTGGCATTACATCAAAAAGACGGAATCAACGCAGAAAAAAATCCAACGAGTTGCGAACTATCAAAAACGTACTTAAAACAAAGAATAACTACCTATGAAATTAATGGATTACCATTACATAAGAGTCAAGAAGAAGGTGATAAAATTAAAGGTAATGATAAAGTTGAAGATGAAATTCTAGACGAACGCAGTACAAATAATGATAATACAAATTAAGAAGAGAACTCTGATATTTTGAAACTAATTGAAATAATTTACGATGTTTGTCTTCAAGATTCAAAACGTGCTACTAATGAAGGCAGTCATGATAATATGCAATATAGTCCACCGATTGCCAAAAAACTTTTAAATTTTTGTAAATTACTCCCATGCTGGTCTGCTGTGATGCTTCCATTTTTTGGATATGGAAACATAATGCATACAAGTGCAACTTCAGAAAGTTTATTTAATAATACAAAAAACCGCACGTTTCACAAAATCTGCAATACTCTGGTAACACGATCAACTGTTACTGTTAAGGTACTTAGATAGAATTCGCAGATACTCATTTGTTGTGGCCATCTTTGTGTTTTGGAAGGGCGCAAAGCCGGTGGTCTTCATATATAAAAGAATTGGCATTATTTGTAATAAAATAAAGTAACAGGCTCATCCGAGCCTTCCAAGGTACTTCATATGTAAAGCAAGTAATGCTCACAGTACTAACAGAGACTTCGGAATATCGGTGATGTTACTGTTAAGAGTAAACAGATCAACAAATCCCAAAGAAGTTAAAGAAGAAGAATAAGAAAAAATTAAGCGGTAGAGCATGTGGTTACAGGAAAATGGGATTGAAATTCACTGCAATTCTTGCGACGTTGAAAATAAAGAAATGACATAAACGGAAGGCCAGATTCTGAGTGTGAAAAATGGATTAGAGGGTAATACTAACGAAGACAACATCGACCGATCTTCTTTTTGACCGATTTTGATTGATTGAATTTTCATTCTGTCTATCCAACTATTAATCTTTTAAACATTCTACGACAACTTCCGATTTCTCTATTTTCAAGAGGGTATAGCATTTAATATCTCAAAGATGTTGCTAGCACCTTGTAAGAGGACCATCGACTTTACATGCCTTTCGAAAAATAGAGACCGCACCTCGAACCGGATTTGAACTGGGCGCCTTAACAAGCAGGCCAGTGACCGTCTTTGTTTTTTATTCTATTTTTATTATTTTTATTCTAATTTACTTAAAAATTTTATAACTAATTTTCGGGTTTTATAGATTTTCGAGCTTTAGGATAAAACCTTAATATTTTTGTTCCTAAGTATGACAAACTGTCCTTAGTTTATTCCTTTGTTATACTATACCTTTGACTATCCCATATTTATATAACCTATTGCAAGTTCCAGTTGGAAATATGGTAAAACAAAACCTTATAAATATATTTTAAAGAACCATGAAATATAGAGCAGATGTATTTCTTTTTTTTACTTAGTTTACTTGTTTTGAGAAAGTGCATTGTTACTTATTTATTGCTAAATCGGTGTTACGAGACTTGTAAAATTGGGACTATTTTCGACACCTGCGAAGGACTGATATTTAGCTTCCACGGATTAGATTTAAAAGTCGTGAAATAGCTGTAGATATTTTCAAATTAATAAAAATGGCATTTTTATTTAGCAAGATAAGAATAAAATTTCTTTTAGTGTGCTTTTGATAACAATGTAAAATGGAAAGTATTTGCACATAATACTGCTCCATAAGGGTAAAAAGTTCAAAATCTTTAAAAAATCGTTCACAAAAGATGGCAGAACTTGCTGATTACCTCTATCACCTGTTTCGTCTGGTGTGTTGATTCTATTTTAGCGCATTCTGAAATGTTTTTGCACCAACTTCTAAAACTATTATCGGTTTCAATTTCTTGCTTTTCGTTATCATGTAGCTTTCCCGTAATGTTTTCTACTGCAATATCTTCCACATGTATAATTTTGTTGAGCTCAACTGTTCCTGTAGATATGCGTTCAATAAGCCACTTTTTATTTATTTCACAAATTGTCGGATTGCCATTGTTGTGCCCTTCAGTATCGGAATAAGCAACAATAAACATAGCATCTAGTAACATCTGCAAATCTTCTATGCCTTGACATTGCACAAGTTGTCCCATACATCGAAGATAAAATGTTCTGGTTAGTTTATGCTGATTTTTAAGACTGGGCCATCTAGAAACGAGTTTTATAAAATGGGCCACGTCAAAACGAAGGAAACATTTAAAAATATTATCAGCATTTCTAAATAGAACCTTGTAACATTGTTCAATGTATTGGTTGAGGTTCTTATAAGGAGTAAATGTGTTTGCGCACGAATGCATTAGAGCAAGAGACATATCTGTTACTACTTTTGATGGAATACATCCTGGGCTTCTAAACTATACGGATAGCCAAATCGTTATTTCTTCTGTATTTTGCGAATCACTAAGCATTGATCCAACGGAATACTGCTTTCCATTTGGATACAAAATTACAAGTTCGTATAAAAAGATATGCCTTGATGTGCTTCCGTCGGTGTAGATGATTCGTTTTACAACTGATCCTGTAGCATCGATAGCTAGTCTACTATAATTGTTTTCACAATATCGACGAAATACAAGAAGCTGCGAATTTGACCACCAAAATACAAAAATGGGGAATTGCCAATATTGCGGATAACATTAGAAAATTCTTGAATGTTTTTCATTTCCTGTAGAGAATCAATTGGTTTTTCGTTAATATAATTCTTTTTTCTTTCTTTACACTTTGCAACCCTAAGCGTACTTAGTTTGGGCATCATTTTTCCAGTTTCCAATTCACTGTTGATGATAATGCTTTGTATTCTGCTGGACGAATACTTCTCATTCACCATTTTATTTACATAATAAGATCGCATATCACCCCGAAGTGGACGTGTGAAATGTAACGTGTGGTTCTTACTGAAATTTCCTCGAACAGTACAATTCAATTCTAAAATTTCATTTTCTTGTGGTTCGTTAAGCAAAACGCATGTAATTTTTGAATTACATTCTTTGCAAATGGCCCAAATTTTTAAAAAAAATGGACCAAATGAAAAAATTTTATGTCTGACAAATGTAAACGTACATGTAAGTGTCGAATTTTCTATTAGTTTCTTATGTATTACATTTGTCCAATTCGAATTAGAGAAAATATATGCATTTCTAGTTTCACCAGTGTGCTTTGATTTTTTTACAGACTTATCTTTTCTTTTGTATGTAGCAATTCTTTTATCAAAATTTAAATATTCAGTCCACGTCAACTCAATATTGAACTCATAACTCATATTCTCAATTTGTTAGCACAGTCTTCATCAATATCAATACTGTTACTGTTAGTATCGCTGTTACTGTTAGTACTGCTTGATAAATTATCGATTACAACTTCTTTGCATATGGATTGTACATCTTTAACATCATCTGGATAAATTTGTAGAACATTCCATAAATCATAATAATTTTTTAAAACTGCCGTATAAATTCCAAGTTTTGAGATGTGCAGATTGTAAAGTAATATAAGATCTTCCGATATTTTCTGCCAAATTGTATCATCTTTCGACATGAAGCATTTCTTCACTCCATCATATAGCAATTCTAACGGATACTTTTGCAATCCTTCTTTAATTGATTGAATCTCAGGTTCTGAACGCTTTTTTCCCATTATGTTATTTTTTTATACACTATACAGTCTACTATAGGCTATGTTACGCTGCACTTCACGACTATTAATTTTTATACCAAATATTAAATTTATTTAGTTAAAACAATGTATGTATGTTACGGTCAATGATGTAAATTGGGCATTGACGTCAATGGCCTGCCAATGACGTCAATGCCCAATTATGCTGGCCATTAACGTCATTGACCGGCCATTAACGTCAATGCCCATTGACGTTGGCCAATGTAAATATTTTCATCTGATTGTGATATTTACGTCTTTGGCCGGTCAATAACGTTAATGGCCAAAAGGATTGGACAATGATGATATCATAGAATGAATGCTATAAGGAACAGCAAAATAGCAATTTGAATTTAACAGCCAACTGGCAACATTTAGGTGTATTGTATTTATTGTATTAAGTTTTAAATCTAAAAATAGTTAAATAAAATTTTTAAATTCCATCATTTTTATTCTGGCATGGGAGTGATCGATGGCACTTCGAATTGCAAATTTGTTTGCTAGCACGACACGCACATTTATTATTCTTACATCCACCCTTGCAGTGACAACGCTTGTAACCCTGTCCTCCTAAAACACTGTTTTGAGCTGCAGCTTGTCTAGAGTAATTTCATTTTCCTTGATCGTTTCGCTAAAGTTTTCTAACATAATTAGCTTTTCAGTACAAGGGTTAAACTCCGATCGAGTATATTTATGCTTTAAAACACCATAATTTGTGCAAAGTTTATAAAGGCCATCTTCCACTGAAATAACAACAGCCAGTATGTTTCGAAGGGATCCGCGAGCTCTGTCTACGTCTGGTATAGGAATTCGAACCGTACTTCCAATTTGAACAACAGAAAATTTTTCGTTTGATAACTTGAGCATTTTAGAGGCTTGTTTTTCTAATGCTTCTCTACATCTTTTACGTTGTACATATTCTCCTGACTTTCGCAATTGTGGCATATTCCAGCATGGTTAACTTCTTCGCCAAGAGGTAATACTATAGTACACTGGCTGCAAACGTTTCTTTCTTCAACAACGGGTTCTAACAAGTTTTCAATGTCTTCTTCGGTTTCAAGTATTGGTTTCATATTACCTTCCATTTCACCAACTGATTTGTTATCTTGCATTTCTTCATCTGCATTTTTATCTGTTAGTTCTTCAAACCTTCCTTCCATTTCTTGTAATAAAGTTTCGATTTCTTCTTCGGTGGATAAATTAAAAATTTCATCGTGTGGAATTCCAGTTGAGGCTAATCCTACCCTAGCCGGACATCCAAGCATTGCTTCATATAGGCATCTTCCAATTCCAGAATGCAAAGCACGGTTTTTCTTAAACTGAATAAATTTAATTCCTGCAAGCCAATCTGATCCTTGACTTTGGCTATGCCTAGGTTTTCCGTGAACAATTTTCACCTCAGGCCACGCAACATGTAATTTCATCAGAACTGAATTGACGAATTCTGGGCCATTTTTTTGGATTTTTGAAAAATTTTTAAGGGAAAGGTGCCCAAAAAAAACAATTAAATTTCCAAAATAAAATCCCACTTTTTCTGTTTTTGCTTTTAAAGTTTTAGAAACAAACTTTGTAAGATGATCTTGATAACCATAATAAAGGAAATTATTGTAGCTTTGTGATTGCATATCAATCAAATCAACCTGAATTAATTTTTTAAATGAAAAGGGTCTCAAAAAAAATTTTTTCCCTTGGGATTGCAATTTTTTTTGAACGGGAATGAAAACCAAAGATATCCCATTATTTTTTTTTTGGGTTAATATTGCAAAAGTTTTTTTTTTAAAACCACCATTCAATTTTTTTTCCCCATGTCCAATTGAAAATGAGAATTATAAAAATATCAAACAATTCTTCATTTTTGCATAATAAAAACTTTTGATAGATTACTTTCAGCAACAGGTTTGATTAGGCGCTCTTTTCCATTTATAGTAATTACATCATATTTACGCACCATCCTATAATGCTTCGTTGTTTTCTTAGACCCCTCTTGTAAAAGTAAAGTCTTCGCCTCTTTAACTTCACCAATTCGGTTGTTGTATTCACCAACGTCTAAATACGATTTATTATCATCACGTTTTTCTTGTATTGCTAGGTTAATTTGTTCATTAAATCGCTTTCGCATTTCATCGAGATCTTTGTTATCCATTTCTGTTATGTTCAATTCCTTTTTCGTTTTAATCGTTTTTCGTTTTAATTGTTTTCGTAACTTCTTTATTTAACTTATTAGATATATTTTAAGTTGGTAATTACTTAATAATACTTAATCTCTATAAAAATCGTTAACTAAATGATACTAGTTTTGTTATACAACATTCCTCACCGTACAATAGTAATATCATCATTGCCCACTCTGTATTGGGCAATGACGTCATTGCCCGGACAATGATGTGAAAACTACATATGAAATTTTAAATGTCATCATTGCCCAAAATGCTTGGTCATTCTCGTTATTGGCCGGGCATTAACGTCAATAGCCAACGTAAGTGGGCATTGACGTCATTGACCGTCATCAGAAATATAAAAGTGTTGGACTAATCAGATATTTTTAATAATTTAGTCGAAATCGAGACAGTAAATTAAGACTTAAATATGTAATATTTAAAAAAATTACAAAAATTTTATAATCATAAAAAATTTATTAGGAGTCTATTTTACAAAAATACAGAGATATCATTCTCGCAATCTTGTCATAACATAAACACGATTACGTTATGTTGCTAGAACAGCGACGCGGTGTCTATCATGTAAATGCAAACTCAAACTGATATTTCGGACCAACAATTAAATCGCAAGTTCATTCAGATCCAGTGTTCGCGCTACATAGGGTTTCAATGTTATGGGATCGTTCGCAGCTTCTCGTTAGAATTCTGACGAACGCCGTTCGTCCGAATTCGGATCCACTGTACGCTCAGCCTTAGTCGGACTGATAAGGTATGAATTTTTTGATACAAACAATTATGCAATCGTGTAATTGAACTGTTATATACTTAATTTTTATTATGTACATTTTTGTATATAGAGGGCGCATAATATATATGATAAGAAGAGTTGTACAAGCAGACGTTCTGCTAAGTGATGTGCTATGAAATTTTACGAGAATAAAAAACTTTTATACAAATTATAACTGTGTAATTATTACGTTAAAACCACTCGGACACAACATGAACAATATTAATATATAAGATATGGAATATCTTATGGAAATAAGAAATGGACATGGAAAGGATTCAAAGAATCGAAGAAGTTTTGGAAAGTTTTCATGAAAGAAAGATTGAGACTTCTTTTGCACCTGTGGAGAGCGGAAGGATCGATGATCTTTTCAACAAATTAGAACAGCTGGATACAAAGCTCCAGAAGCAAATCACGGATAGTAGAGTAAGTCCGCCAAAATCGGTAGCTCCACTTAAAGATGAGGCGAAAACAAGAGAAGATGGCAATGTTACACAGAATGATGTAACCATTAAAGCCTGCAGACCACAAATACCACCTACTCCGCTGCATGTGGAGGAAACTGCAAAAGGCAGATCTCTTAACTCTAAAAGCAAATCCAAAGCCATCTCTAAAGCCATCTCAAAAGCCATCTCCAAAGCCTTCTCCCGTATTGGTTGAATCAACCAAAGATCTTGGGCCACACGAGTCTACCGGGGCAATCAGAAAGATTGTGCCGCCGAAAACAGCCGCGAACAAAGCAAAAATGTACCAGAATGAAGAACAAAGTATTAAACCGGCTAGCAAAAATGAAGGGAGGGTGAATATACGTTAGTTGCCAAGAAAACAAAATGGCAAAGACAACGACTGGGCCTCCTATGGCCGAAAGAAATGTTGATAGGATAAAACCACCGAGAAAACCCGGCAGTGCTCATCAAAATCAAAGAAGGGCAAGAGTACAAGGCAGCCCCAAAACGCTGTCCGAATTGACCGGCGCAACACGACTCATCAAGAGAGTCAGGCAGACCAAAGGGGGGGACCTCCTGGTCGAAGCCGAAAATAAACAAGAAAAGGCGGCGCTATTGGGGTTGTTAAAGGATGGAGATATGCAGATCAATCCATTAGTAAGATCGCAGACCATCCAGATAAGAGACATCGATCTTCTGGCCACCAAGGAGACGATTTATAAAGACATCATAAACATCACAGGACCCGCAGGTCACATAACCCTGCGGGACCTAACTCCTGCGTTCGGCAACACCCAGGCAATTACGATCACGGTCGATTCGGATAGCGCGTCAAAAGTATTGGCGGCGAACAGGATCCGAGTCGGTATGGTCAAGGGCTGCAGAGTAAGGAGATCCTACAGGTGTTTTGGGTGCTGGGTCTTTGACCACGATACCAGCCAATGCAAGAAGACAACGGACAGATCCAAACTATGTTGGAACTGCTGTAAGGCCGGACATACAGCCAGAAATTGTGGTACCAACCCCTACTGCATGGAATGCAAAAACCCGGGCCCAACAGAACCGGCAGCAGGGGCTGTGACGAAAATGAAAGGAGAAATCAGAATTCTCCATATAAACCTCCACACGGCGGCGCGGGCAGCTCAAGCTCTACTGGCGCACAACGTGATCTCGCGCCAAATAGACGTTGTACTGGTGAGCGAACCAAATCGCCTACCAGAAAGCTGGTGGAAAAGTAACTCGGGATCCGCGGCGATATGGGTCTCCGACGCGCGAAGGGTCGAGAATTGGGGTAGCGGGAGTGCTTTGTTTGGGTCAAGTACCTCCAATATACATACATCAGCTGTTATATCCCCCTAAACGATACTTTTCCCAGGATTACCAATTTGCCCTGGATGAACTGATCAACATAGTTCGAGATACAAATGGACAAGTCGTAGTCGGCGGCGATTTCAATGCGAAATCCCCAGAATAAGGATGTAACACCCAAAATGTAAGAGGCGATATGCTATCAGAAGCCGTGGCAGCGGCCAACCTGGATGTAATTAACACCGGAGATACCCCCTTTCACCAGGGGGTAACGTCGTCCATCTTAGACGTCACTTTTGTCACCGCAGGGCTCCAGGGAAAGCTGCAGAACTGGAGAGTCCTGGAAGAAGAAACTGCGAGCGACCATAAATACATCGCTTTCGAAATCCAGGTGCCGTTGCCGCAAAAAACTACGAAGAAGACTCCATCGGCGACGAGAAGCTTTAAAAATTGAGCTCCCGAACAACTACAGTAGAAAGAAAAAATTGGCAACACTAATCGAGAGAAGCCAGAAGAATTGCTGGAAAGACATTATCAACAAAGTCGAAGAAAACGTGTGGGGTGCGGGTTACAGAATTGTAGCGTCTAAGATGGGAAGGCAGCCCATTCCCGGCATGACGGAAACCAGAATAAAAACCATTCTCGGGTGTTTTTCCCCCCCACGATACTCAGGAGGGGGAGCGTCATGCCGCAGACACTGAGCCGTTTAATATCGAAGAGCTTCAAGAGGCTGCCAAGGAAATAGGTAACGGAAAGGCCCCGGGGCCCACGGACTGTATTCCAGCAGAAGTCCTAAAGAAGGTCGCCAAAACCCTCCCCCCTACACAAATCCTGACAGTAATAAACAAGTGCAAGAGAGGACATTTTCCCAAAGTCCTGGAAAGAAGCAAAATTGGTGCTACTGCGGAAGGGCAGAAACCCTCGACCTCCCGTCATCATACAGACCGATATGCCTCTTGAATACGACCGCAAATCTCTACGAAAAGCAAATTTACTCAGAAGACTTCAAAGAGAACTACAGCTGAGCGATAGTCAGTTTGGGTTTAGAAAGCAAATCAACAATAGACGCCCTAAAGACATTAGTTGACGGGGAAAAAAGGCCCGCGAAGGTACATGGCGAACCCGCAAGATGATTAGACATCAGAAATGCCTTCAACACCGCGGGATGGAGACACATTGTAGACGCCCTAGAAGAAAAAGGCATTACGCCCACCCTTTCTGCAACATTATCAAGAGCTACCTGACCGCGAGGACCAATTGTTGAAGAGGAGAAATTAAAATATTGGGAAGTGACCAGCGGGGCCCCAAAAGGGATCAGTATTGGGGCCAACCTATGGAACGCCATGTCGATGGAATTTTCGATATCGAAATGCCCGAAGGAGTAGAGCTGGTAGGCTTTGCGGACGACGTCACGGTCATGGTCACGACAAGGACCGTGGAAGACTTGGAGGAAAAACGAACGTCGCAATACAGAAAATTAAAGACTGGATTGAAGAGCGGGGCCTGACTCTGGCCCCGGGAAAAAATGCGGGGCTCTGATGATGCCCGGGAAAGGGAGGGTGATTAAATCCCCGCCCATCAGAGTGGGGCAATATTTAGTTGCTCCGAGTAAATCCGTTACGATCCTCGGGTAACTTTCGACCAAACCTGAAATTCTCAGCCCACATCAACCGGGTAGTGAAAAAGGCGGAGAGGAGCTATACGGTCCTCTCGAGATTAATGCCTAATATCCATAGTCCAAACACCACCAAACGCGGGAGTCCTGGCATCGGTAGTACACTCGATCATACTTTACGGGGCGCCCATATGGTTAGAAGCCATGAAAGTGGTAAAATACAAAAACACTCTCCTAAAGGTTCAGCGGAAGATGGCTCTCAGAGTTTGCTGTGCCTACAGAACAGTTTCGGAGAGCGCCATACTAGTCCTGGCGAGAATGCCACCAATAGATCTCTTAGTGGCGGAAAGGGTAACAAATTATGTAGAGCCGACGGAAGCCAGAAACAACAGAGAATCCATCATAACAGCTTGGCAAGGAAGTGGGAGGTGTCAGAAAATGGGACGTTGGACCCAGAGCTTGATTCCGAACATCTCCGAATGGTTTCTGCGGGAGCAGGGAGAGCTTTGTTTCCATCTTACACAAGCTCTAACGGGACGGGGTGCTTTAACGCCTATCTGGCCAAAATAGGAAGGCGCCATCCCCAATTGTCACTACTGTAACGAACCACCCGATACGCCGGAACACACCATCTTCTTCTGCCCCAAATGGTCCCAAAACCGCGAATCTATCGAAACGGTGACTGCGCTTACGCCACGAACCATGGTGAACATCATGCTGGAATCTCAAGAAAAATGGGATATGCTGCAGAACATGATTGTGGAAATATTGTCCATAAAAGAAGAAGACGAACGGCAGCGTCAGGCTGCCACACCGTAAAGAAAAAAAAGCCCCGAAAGGGTGAAAATCGAAACGAAGAAACTACTTCGATTCCGGATGAAAGGCGAAAACGATTCCGCGTGCACCCGTGAATGGTGGGTCACTCCATCAAGGGGGGGATTTTTAGTCAGTAGGAGTCTGACATACCCATAGACACGGGTCTAGGGAAATCCATGGGGATTTTCCCCTTCCTACGCACAAAACAAGAAACAAAAAAATATATATAAGATAATATTATGTATACTACAGTGACTACAGGATTGTTTATATTATTTTTGAAGTAATTACTTACTCCTGGAAAATTCTCATTAGTGATTGTTATATATTTTTTGACAAAATCAAGCCTTAGTTTTCAATTCCAATTTGTACGCAAAGGTATTTTTACTTTGGTTTTATACCAGTTCTTCAAAATACCTTACGCACAGTTTTAGGTGAACATCGCATATTACCTAATATGGCAAGTTTATTCTATACTTGTGTGGCATTGATAATATGGTTCGATGTTATTTCTCTAATTTTTTTTCTTGAAATAGATATGCCGAGTACTGGTTTCATAGTTGATTGTCTCTACGTTCAATTTTTTTGACGTGAATTCGTCTATAAAATCGGTAGCATGTTCTAAAATGTAATAAAATTATAAAACGAATATTTTTTTGTGTGTGTGTGTGTGTTTTACGACCAATGTTAATTTCGTTCAATAGCGTTTAAAATTTTTTATCCAATCGGTGAAACTGGTGAAATGCATGTACCGCGATGATGTATTCTCGAAAAACCTAACGGCCATGTCTAAAAACTTTTTTGTACTTATTACTGTCGATATTGAAATATTAACTTTAAAGCAATTTCTTTACTTGTGCACCTTTTACTGGTTTTTTCATAATGATTGATAATAGAACAAGCAATGTAATATGCCTTTGCCGAACATTAATTAGTTCCGATTTATTTAAAGTATAACAAAATCATGAGTAACCAATTACTAAAATTAAATTAGTTTACCAAAAAAATTAATTATTTACTATTTAACTCCACGAAATAAAGTTTTATATAAAGTCACAAATATCTAATTTTTTTTGAAATAGTATATTATACACCAAGGTAGTGAAGCATAGTGTTATAACCCTAGCGCCAGATTAAATCCCAAGGTGCGTAGCACCGCCTACTAGGATTGTTTACTCTTATAATAATAATTGTTAATGAATAAAGTAAATCGTTTTAATTATTTATTTCAAATTATAAAACAAATGATAGTTTTTGTTTTGATGTTGACACTTGCTTGAAAATGTTTAATTAATTTTGACATAAAGGTTACATTAAATATTTTGATATTTATAAGTTTTTGCGAGTGTTTTTAAAAATGAGTAAAAGTTGTACACCACGAAATGAGAGATTGCTGAATCAGTGGCAGACAAGCTACTGCCGGAAAAATCCAAGACTCTTTATATGAAAGCTTATGTAACATTTAAAATTGGTGCACTGCGCGAAGTGTGGTTATAATATCTGAAAATGTACTGTTAGCATATTTCCAAAGTTATGCCAATGATAAAAAGCTTCCACTTTATGGGCACATTATTCTATGTTAAAATCAACTCTTTCTTTAAAGGACAACATAGACATTTCAAATTTTTCAAATTAGTTGCGTTCTTAAAACGCCAAAATGTGAATTACCGTAAATGTGAATTAACATGGGGTTGAAGTCATCTACGGTAGCCGAGGACTATATAGCTGACTCACTCTGGTTAAAACGAGCATAGCTCGTATGGTTCAAAGCCAATCAACATCAATTAATCAAATAAGAAATTTTGAGCGTTTTGAAGTGTTTTAAACTGTAGTTACAATAGCACGGAGATTGTAAATTTTCTAATGGAGTAAAGGTTATACAAGTTTGCGAACGACTACTAACGATAGAATAAATTTGCACATCGAAGCGAATAAATTTTCATGATTCTGTTTCGACCACTAATTTCTTTAATATCTTCATAATTCAGTTATCCCACTTAAAAATATACAGATTTTTAATAATATTAATGTAACAAAACACTTACCAAAACAAAAAATTCTACATCGAATAAAAAATAGTGAACGTGGAATGCAAGTAACAGATGTTGAAGAAAACTATTTTGTCGAAAAATTTATATTGTAACGATAATTGATTGTAATAATTATTAATAACGACCGATTTATAAGTTTTCAGTTTAGCTGTCATGAGCTAAAAACGGGTGGCGCCTAACCAATTGTTTTATTTGTGCATCAATCCTTACCCACGCCCAGCTAAAAGAGCTTCCGGAACTGTACCCGCCAAAAAGGAGTTACAGTAGGTACATACTATGTTAGGTGATAAGATAAAATTTATAATACGCTTTTATAACATACTAGGTGGATACCCGGCTTTGCCCGGGGTCTCTTAGATTTATAAATAAAACTGTTTTACCAACATAATATGAATCTCGTTAATCCATTCATGCGCGTCACCGAATTTCCCTAATTATGTGAAATTTTTCCTGTATTTGTAAATCTAAACCATTCTCGAATCTACCTGAAAAGACACACAAAATTTTATTAAAATCGGTTTAGCCGTTTAGGAGGAGTTTAATCACATACACACGCACAGAAGAAATATATACTATATAAAGATTGTTCTTCTTCAAACGTCAAAAATTTATTTATTGTTGACAGACACTGTTTTTAGTTTGCATCCTCTAATTAAACGTGCCCGTTGTGAACGTTATTAAATTTTAATTTTTGTCTTCCAAAGCGTCAGCATTATTGTCTCTGTTTCAATACAAAATATGCTGACTATGTTTTATTATTTTTTATAGTCATAACAGTAAATTCTAATGGGTAATAAATTACACCAGGGTCTCGATTTGCGTCGGTGATTTTTTCTGTAAAAGTGCTACGTAACTCGAATTGATTGAAATCAATACGAGATGCGTTCGCAATCATTATAATAATGATGATTTACGTAGCATTTTTACAGAAAAAATCACCGACGCAAATCGAGACCCTGGTGTATTGTAATTTTTTTAATAATTATAAAAATTTACATAGTATAGGATATTTGATTTGAAATGAACTAAATTGTAAAAGAATTTGGGTTAATATTTAGTACTATTTATGCAAGTAGAACATACTATGTGTATTCACTTTGTTCTATAAATGCAAAAGCGCGGGATTATGTTATTAATTTCATTACAAGAAGTGCAGACTGTGACAAGGTATATTTTTCAAGTTCCAGATAAACTATGTTTTTAAAATCTGCGTGTAAAATTCTTCTTTTTTTATCGTGTGCTTCTTGTCAGAAGCATCGTGACCTAACCTGGCCGAATCCAAGATGAATTCATGAGGTGGTTTCCCCTTGCCTTCCACATAGTCCAGAGATATCGATCTCCCATATCGAACCAACCCATATTTATTAGACAAACCAATTCGTTTTTTTTGCTAAATTAATTTTGACTTACCAACTATTAAAAAAATTAAAAATCACCATCGTTTCGCTCATTAAATTTAATTCTAAAAAAATGTTTAATTAAATTTGATTTTGTAATTGTGTTGTTGATATTATTTTTTTTACAAAAACATCGTTTTCAGCTACCATAATCTGAACCCGAGCCGAGCGTGGCCGCTGCTGTGGACAGTGATAAAAAGGCGAGCGACCACAATCTAAAAATACCTGCCAAGAAGTCCAAACGTGCCAATATTCAAGAACCTCAAAGCAGAGATTACGGTTCCGACTTCATACATCCCGACGATATCGTTCAACATGCTAATGGAAATATTTACATTAAAATAAATGCAAATTATGCAGTTATAAAACTGCATGGGATGGTGAGATGGCAAAACACGAACTCAAAGTGCACAACATTGTGAGGCCCGAGATAAAAAAAGTAGTAGCAAAAAACCGTCCCGACCCATCCCCAATTTAATCCCAATTCCCACTCAAACTTCTGTGACAAAACTGCGACTCGATAAAGTGCCCGTCGATCGGTTGTCTGCGCCGGCCGTGCCACCAGAACCAATCATGAGTCAAAAAGACATTGACGATATTTGTGCAAAATCCGCCAATAGTGCGTTACGCGATTTTGCTTCCCTGTTCCGTTGTGAAGATCTGTTCAAAACTGAAATCAAACAAGAGGCCGAAATGTCGGCCGAATCGTTACCAACCGTACCTGATCCTCCGGTAAAAACCAGTACCTTCAAAGATAATAATACGCCGTTTTTTGATAAACTAAAAGAAAAGTTATTGAATAGAACGCCGGAAAAATTCAATTTAAAGTGCCAGTATTGTGGACGTAAAAGTAAATGTCTCACCGAATTATCTAGTCACCAAAAATTGTGTGAAAAAGAACAAATTTTAGCACATAATTTAACGCCCGTACATAGCATTAGTTCTAGTAGATGCCATTATTGTAGACAACGTTGCAAGTCGAATACCGATTTATACAATCACCTCAAAACTTGTCAATCTGCCGCCAAATTTGTCAGCAGTAAATTAAAGTAGTACAAAGACGAACGGACGAAATCCTTCCCGAGGATCTAATAGTCAAAGTCGAAGAGATCGATCTGACCGAAATCGACAACAAGCCACATCCTATGGAAAAAAAATTTTGTTTGGAACAACATAAAAGCACCTTTAGAGCTCGACGAAGAAGACCAGCACTACGATTTTGCAGAAGATAAACAAGAAGACAACGCTTTGTTAGATCTCTCCGTCAGAACTCAATTGCCCAATAGCGAGAGTAGTTTCTTAGGGATGGTAGTACCGCATAGCGTTTCTTCCGTCAACAATAAAGTTCCAACCCACGGCAACGACATCAGCGTGGCACAAATCGCGCAACACAAACGCCTCTTTGAGTGCCCCCATTGCTCCTTCTGGGCTTTAACGCCCTCTAGATTTGATGTTCATATAGTTAAACATCTAAACAAAAAGCCGTTTAAATGTTCTCTCTGCGCTTACAAATCCAACTATCAATGGGACATAACCAAACACATCAAACTAAAATCCGTTCGCGATCCTGCCCACGAACGCGCGAAAGTATTAAAAACCGACGAAACGGGTCACGAAACAGGTAGACGCAATTACACCAAATACAACATGTACTTAACCGAAATTCCGGTCACGGGAGACCAAAGCGGAACAAGCGGCTGTGCCGAAACAAGGCACAAAGCCAATCACGAAAATCTTCTACCTCCACGACCAATTTTACCAAAACCAGAGTTACTAAACTTTTACGCGCATCAACCAGCAACGACTTCAGTCCACGTTGCGGTCGCCTTTGAAACCGCCGCCGCCTCTAAAAGCGACAGACGAATCGTTTTATGCAAAATTATTATCGGAAAAAAAGAAGAACCAACCGGAAAGTAAGAAAACGTTATGGAAGTGTAAAATGTGTAACTTTAGGTAGGTGGATCGCTTTGTCAAAGCAAAATTTATCGAATTTGTGTGTTTAGGGACGCATTTCACGAAAAATTGTTGAATCACGTCAAAAGACATTATCTGCAGGATAACTACCACATAAAGCAATCCATGAATGAACTGGAAGATCAATCCATGGACGACAAAGCGGGTGATATTAGAAGTCGTGGTCATGCTTTATTCCGATGTGGTCATTGTCCACAAGTATCAAACTGGAAGCATTCTATTCAGGTATACTGACCCGCTTGTGCTGCTTTTACTTACAACCCCGTTACTCTGCATGCGTGTGATTCCTCCCTTATGTGATACTAAAATTTGATTAAATTTCAGTCTAGTTTGTTGTTTCCCTGTTAGTCGATGTGTTTTTTTTTTTGGCACTTTCCACTGGGAAGACGCGATACCTGCAAGCTTTTAAGTTAAATATATTTAAAAAATTTGCACATGCCCTGTTTTTAAATTTTCAATTTAAAATCGACTCAAAAAATTAGTTAACATAAGGTAGCGATGACATTACATTAGCGATGACATGACATTATTTTTATTTCATATTTGTTTCGAAATTGTATCATTGCTCATCTTATGCTCTTCCGAAATAACGAATAGCATAATAATAATTGCGAGAACCCGTGACTCAATCCACGCGAGTAAAATGGATTGTCTACCTTCCTCTGTCAAAAAATGCAGCTATGGAAATAACCTTGACACGCCTTTCATTTTCCCAATCTTAAGTTAACTAAGTAACAGCTTGAAATTAATTAAGGACTCGCTCATCACACCATTTGAAATAATTGATCATTGGAAAACTGGATTGGGAATCTGTATTCAGTACTGCATGAACATATTTTTATATCGGCGTCTTGCATTTAATCCAGAAATTGAAATTAACTTCCTAAATAGAAAACTCTCTCGTAACTTCTTTAGGTTCGGAACTTTATATTTGGGCTCTCAAATGTCGCTTTATGCAATAAATGAACATTGTTTTTTTTTCTTTGACAGTTAGTTAAAAAATCAGATAGTACGTTGCTGGCTTTTTTATTTACCGATCTTGTTTGGTTGCTCTTAACCCTCCACTATTTTAAATACTTACAAAGAACTGGGGTCCGTTACTTTGGCCCCCCCAGTTAAAATTTTTGGCCAAAAAGCTAGCTTCCGAATATACGGAGCTAGCACCGGCTAGCACCCAAATATTAGAGCTAGCACCATTACAGTTTTTTCACAAATCCACATTAAAACTGAGGGGAGCTAAAGTAACGCTAGCCCCCAACTTGGACAACTAATTTTGCGAACCTATTGCTTGCTTTAATTGATTCCATGTATTCTTTGATAACAAACGAATCACAATATGCAATACAAAATATTTGAATTAGTGCATCTAGGCCGCAAGTGTTTCTCAACGTTATCAATTGCTTGCAGATTTTTAGTGGTTTTAAGTGAACTACCAATTGTCGTTACATTTATTGTTTTTGTCTAATCGATAACAGCCATTTCCGATTGAGTCTTTTCTTGGGAGGAACGTTCATTCCCATCCATGATTCTTCGGCGATTCTTTCTGATAATGTTTTATTTTGAGTACCTCTAACATAACATTCTTTACAAAATATCTCATCTTCATATATGACAGTGCAATTGTCATTGTTATGCAACATCAACTTGCATAATTTACATACCACATTGGCACTTCCAATACCTAATTGGCAAGAAGCACACAGATTATCAGGCAATAGAAGATTATGTTTTGGTTTTATGTGATCTGTTGTGGCCTGGAAATCTATCGATGGCTTTTCTATCTGGCTTGTAGCAATTGTATCGACATGAATATTATCGTTCATGTCATACTCTACCGCCAGCTTTATAATACCATCATAGTGCCTGATGTATTCGGCAACAAATTCATCCACACGCAAGGAAGTTTTCGTGAGCAAAATTCTGTTTTTCACTTGATTGAAATTGCTCTCAGCTGCTGCGATGCTGAGCTAGCAATTCTAGGTGAAAATGGAAAGTATTTGCACATAATACTGCTCCATAAGGGCAAAAAGTTCAAAATCTTTAAAAAATCGTTCACAAAAGATGGTAGAACTTGCTGATTACCTCTATCACCTGTTTTGTCTGGTGTGTTGACTCTATTTTTAGCGCATTCTGAAATGTTTTTGCACCAACTTCTAAAACTATTATTATCGGTTTCAATTTCTTGCTTTTCGTTATCATGTAGCTTCCCCGTAATGTTTTCTTCTGCAATATCTTCCACATGTATAATTTAGTTGAGCTCAACTGTTCCTGTAGATATGCGTTCAATAAGCCACTTTTTATTTATTTCACAAATTGTCGGATTGCCATTGTTGTGCCCTTTAGTATCGGAATAAGCAACAATAAACATAGCATCTAGTAACATCTGCAAATCTTCTATGCCTTGACATTGCACAAGTTGTCCCAAGATAAAATAAAATGTTCTAGTTACTTTATGCTGATTTTTAAGACTGGGCCATCTAGAAACGAGTTTTATAAAATGGGCCACGTCAAAACGAAGGAAACATTTAAAAATATTATCAGCATTTCTAAATAGAACCTTGTAACATTGTTCAATGTATTGGTTGAGGTTCTTATAAGGAGTAAATGTGTTTGCGCACGAATGCATTAGAGCAAGAGACATATCTGTTACTACTTCTGATGGAATACATCCTGCGCTTCTAAACCATACGGATAGCCAATGCGTTATTTCTTCTGTATTTTGCGAATCACTAAGCATTGATCCAACGGAATACTGCTTTCCATTTGGATACAAAATTACAAGTTCGTATAAAAAGATATGCCTTGATGTGCTTCCGTCGGTGTAGATGATTCGTTTTACAACTGATCCTGTAGCATCGATAGCTATTCTACTATAATTGTTTTCACAATATCGACGAAATACAAGAAGCTGCGAATTTGACCACCAAAATACAAAAATCGGGGAATTGCCAATATTGCGGATAACATTAGAAAATTGTTGAATGTTTTTCATTTCCTATAGAGAATCAATTGGTTTTCTTTCTTTTTCTTTCTTTACACTTTGCAACCCTAAGCGTACTTAGTTTGGGCATCATTTTTCCAGTTTCCAATTCACTGTTGATGATAATGCTTTGTATTCTGCTGGACGAATACTTCTCATTCACCATTTTATTTACATAATAAGATCGCATATCACCCCGAAGTGGACGTGTGAAATGTAACGTGTGGTTCTTACTGAAATTTCCTCGAACAGTACAATTCAATTCTAAAATTTCATTTTCTTGTGGTTCGTTAAGCAAAACGCATGTAATTTTTGAATTACATTCTTTGCAAATGGCCCAAATTTTAAAAAAAAGTGGACCAAATGAAAAAATTTTATGTCTGACAAATGTAAACGTACATGTAAGTGTCGAATTTTCTATTAGTTTCTTATGTATTACATTTGTCCAATTCGAATTAGAGAAAATATATGCATTTCTAGTTTCACCAGTGTGCTTTGATTTTTTTACAGACTTATCTTTTCTTTTGTGTGTAGCAATTCTTTTATCAAAATTTAAATATTCAGTCCACGTCAACTCAATATTGAACTCATAAGTACTTCTCAATTCGTTAGCACAGTCTTCATCAATATCAATACTGTTACTGTTAGTATCACTGTTACTGTTATTTACTGCTTGATAAATTATCGATTACAACTTCTTTGCATATGGATTGTACATCTTTAACATCATCTGGATAAATTTGTAGAACATTCCATAAATCATAATAATTTTTTAAAACTGCCGTATAAATTCCAAGTTTTGAGATGTGCAGATTGTAAAGTAATATAAGATCTTCCGATATTTTCTGCCAAATTGTATCATCTTTCGACATGAAGCATTTCTTCACTCCATCATATAGCAATTCTAACGGATACTTTTGCAATCCTTCTTTAATTGATTGAATCTCAGGTTCTGAACGCTTTTTTCCCATTATGTTATTTTTTTATACACTATACAGTCTACTATAGGCTATGTTACGCTGCACTTCACGACTATTAATTTTTATACCAAATATCAAATTTATTTTGTTAAAACAATGTGTATGTATGTTACGGTCAATGATGTAAATTGGGCATTGACGTCAATGGCCTGCCAATGACGTCAATGCCCAATTATGCTGGCCATTAACGTCATTGACCGGCCATTAACGTCAATGCCCATTGACGTTGGCCAATGATGTAAATATTTTCATCTGATTGTGATATTTACGTCTTTGGCCGGTCAATAACGTTAATGGCCAAAAAGGATTGGACAATGATGATATCATAGAATGAATGCTATAAGGAACAGCAAAATAGCGATTTGAATTTAACAGCCAACTGGCAAGCAACATTTAGGTGTATTGTATTTATTGTATTAAGTTTTAAATCTAAAAAAATAGTTAAATAAAATTTTTTTAAATTCCATCATTTTTATTCTGGCATGGGAGTGATCGATGGCACTTCGAATTGCAAATTTGTTTGCTAGCACGACACGCACATTTATTATTCTTACATCCACCCTTGCAGTAACAACGCTTGTAACCCTGTCCTCCTAAAACACTGTTTTGAGCTGCAGCTTGTCTAAGAGTAATTTCATTTTCCTTGATCGTTTCGCTAAAGTTTTCTAACATAATTAGCTTTTCAGTACAAGGGTTAAACTCCGATCGAGTATATTTATGCTTTAAAACACCATAATTTGTGCAAAGTTTATAAAGGCCATCTTCCACTGAAATAACAACAGCCAGTATGTTTCGAAGGGAACCGCGAGCTCTGTCTACGTCTGGTATAGGAATTCGAACCGTACTTCCAATTTGAACAACAGAAAATTTTTCGTTTGATAACTTGAGCATTTTAGAGGCTTGTTTTTCTAATGCTTCTCTACATCTTTTACGTTGTACAGTAATATTCTCCTGACTTTCGCAATTGTGGCATATTCCAGCATGGTTAACTTCTTCGCCAAGAGGTAATACTATAGTACACTGGCTGCAAACGTTTCTTTCTTCAACAACGGGTTCTAACAAGTTTTCAATGTCTTCTTCGGTTTCAAGTATTGGTTTCATATTACCTTCCATTTCACCAACTGATTTGTTATCTTGCATTTCTTCATCTGCATTTTTATCTGTTAGTTCTTCAAACCTTCCTTCCATTTCTTGTAATAAAGTTTCGATTTCTTCTTCGGTGGATAAATTAAAAATTTCATCGTGTGGAATTCCAGTTGAGGCTAATCCTACCCTAGCCGGACATCCAAGCATTGCTTCATATGGGCATCTTCCAATTCCAGAATGCAAAGCACGGTTTTTCTTAAACTGAATAAATTTAATTCCTGCAGGCCAATCTGATCCTTGACTTTGGCTATGCCTAGGTTTTCCGTGAACAATTTTTACCTCAGGCCACGCAACATGTAATTTTATCAGAACTGAATTGACGAATTCTCGGCCATTGTCGGAGTGTAAAATAAGAGGTGCCCCAAAAGTAGCATAAATTTCCAGCAAATGAAATGCCACTTCTTCTGCTCTTTTGCTTTTTAAAGCTTTCAGCAGCACAAACTTTGTAAGATGATCTTGATACACCATAATAAAGCGAAATTCATTGTAGCTTTGTGACTGCATATCAATCAAATCAACCTGAGCACGTGAATTTAATTGTGAATGCAAAATGGGTCTCGAAACTAAACCTTTCTTAGGATTGCTACTTTTCTTTTGACACTGGATGCAATTCCGAAGATATCCCATTATCGTTTCTTTGGTAATATTGCACAAGTGTTTACTTATTTCGGCTACCATTCTATTTCTTCCACCATGTCCGATTGCCAGGTGAGCATTATGGATAATATTAAACAATTCTTCATTTGTTGCATAATACAAAACTTTTGATAGATTACTTTCAGCAACAGGTTTGATTAGGCGCTCTTTTCCATTTATAGTAATTACATCATATTTACGCACCATCCTATAATGCTTCGTTGTTTTCTTAGACCCCTCTTGTAAAAGTAAAGTCTTCGCCTCTTTAACTTCACCAATTCGGTTGTTGTATTCACCAACGTCTAAATACGATTTATTATCATCACGTTTTTCTTGTATTGCTAGGTTAATTTGTTCATTAAATCGCTTTCGCATTTTATCAAGATCTTTGTTATCCATTTCTGTTATGTTCAATTCCTTTTTTCGTTTTAATCGTTTTTTGTTTTAATTGTTTTTCGTAACTTCTTTATTTAACTTATTAGATATATTTTTAAGTTGGTAATTACTTAATAATACTTAATCTCTAAAAAAAAATCGTTAACTAAAATGATACTAGTTTTGTTATACAACGTTCCTCACCGTACAATAGTAATATCATCATTGCCCACTCTGTATTGGGCAATGACGTCATTGCCCGGACAATGATGTGAAAACTACATATGAAATTTTAAATGTCATCATTGCCCAAAATGCTTGGTCATTCTCGTTATTGGCCGGGCATTAACGTCAATGGCCAACGTAAGTGGGCATTGACGTCATTGACCGTCATCAGAAATATAAAAGTGTTGGACTAATCAGATATTTTTAATAATTTAGTCGAAATCGAGACAGTAAATTAAGACTTAAATATGCAATATTTAAAAAAATTGCAAAAATTTTATAATCATAAAAAATTTATTAGGAGTCTATTTTACAAAAATACAGAGATATCATTCTCGCAATCTTGTCATAACATAAACACGATTACGTTATGTTGCTAAAACAGCGACGCGGTGTCTATCATGTAAATGCAAACTCAAACTGATATTTCGGACCAACAATTAAATCGCAAGTTCATTCGGATCCAGTGTTCGCGCTACATAGGGTTTCAATGTTATGGGATCGTTCGCAGCTTCTCGTCAGAATTCTGATGAACGCCGTTCGTCCGAATTCGGATCCACTGTACGCTCAGCCTTAGTCGGACTGATAAGGTATGAATTTTTGATACAAACAATTATGCAATCGTGTAATTGAACTGTTATATACTTAATTTTATTATGTACATTTTGTATATAGAGGGCGCATAATATATATGATAAGAAAAAAGTTGTACAAGCAGACGTTCTGCTAAGTGATGTGCTATGAAATTTTACGAGAATAAAAACTTTTATACAAATTATAACTGTGTAATTATTACGTTAAAACCACTCGGACACAACATGAACAATATTAATATATAAGATATGGAATATCTTATGGAAATAAGAAATGGACATGGAAAGGATTCAAAGAATCGAAGAAGTTTTGGAAAGTTTTCATGAAAGAAAGATTGAGACTTCTTTTGCACCTGTGGAGAGCGGAAGGATCGATGATCTTCTCAACAAATTAGAACAGCTGGATACGAAGCTCCAGAAGCAAATCACGGATAGTAGAGTAAGTCCGCCAAAATCGGTAGCTCCACTTAAAGATGAGGCGAAAACAAGAGAAGATGGCAATGTTACACAGAATGATGTAACCATTAAAGCCCTGCAGACCACAAATACCACCACCTACTCCGCTGCATGTGGAGGGGAAACTGCAAAAGGCAGGTCTCTTAACTCTAAAAGCAAATCCAAAGCCATCTCTAAAGCCATCTCAAAAGCCATCTCCAAAGCCTTCTCCCGTATTGGTTGAATCAACCAAAGATCTTGGGCCACACGAGTCTACCGGGGCAATCAGAAAGATTGTGCCGCCGAAAACAGCCGCGAACAAAGCAAAAATGTACCAGAATGAAGAACAAAGTATTAAACCGGCTAGCAAAAATGAAGGGGAGGGTGAATATACGTTAGTTGCCAAGAAAACAAAAATGGCAAAGACAAAGACTGGGCCTCCTATGGCCGAAAGAAATGTTGATAGGATAAAACCACCCGAGAAAACCCCGGCAGTGCTCATCAAAATCAAAGAAGGGCAAGAGTACAAGGCAGCTCTCAAAACGCTGTCCGAATTGACCGGCGTAACACGACTCATCAAAAAAGTCAGGCAGACCAAAGGGGGAGACCTTCTGGTCGAAGCCGAAAATAAACAAGAAAAGGCGGCGCTATTGGTGTTGCTAAAGGATGGAGATATGCAGATCAATCCATTAGTAAGATTGCAGACCATCCAGATAAGAGACATCGATCTTCTGGCCACCAAGGAGACGATTTATAAAGACATCATGAACATCACAGGACCCGCAGGTCACATAACCCTGCGGGACCTAACTCCTGCGTTCGGCAAAACTCAGGCAATTACAATCACGGTCGATTCGGATAGCGCGTCAAAAGTATTGGCGGCGAACAGGATCCGAGTCGGTATGGTCAACGGCTGCAGAGTAAGGAGATCTTACAGGTGTTTTCGGTGCTGGGTCTTTGACCACGATACCGGTCAATGCAAGAAGACAACGGACAGATCCAAACTATGTTGGAACTGCTGTAAGGCCGGACATACAGCCAGAGATTGTGGTACCAACCCCTACTGCATGGAATGCAAAAAATCCGGCCACAGAACCGGCAGCAGGGGCTGTGACGAAAATGAAAGGAGAAATCAGAATTCTCCAGATAAACCTCCACACGGCGGCGCGGGCAGCTCAAGCTCTACTGGCGCACAACGTGATCTCGCGCCAAATAGACGTTGTACTGGTGAGCGAACCAAATCGCCTACCAGAAAGCTGGTGGAAAAGTAACTCGGGATCCGCGGCGATATGGGTCTCCGACGCGCGAAGGGTCGAGAATTGGGGTAGCGGGGAGTGCTTTGTTTGGGTCAAGTACCTCCAATATACATACATCAGCTGTTATATCACCCTAAACGATACTGTTCAGGATTACCAATCTGCCCTGGATGAACTGATCAACATAGTTCGAGATACAAATGGACAAGTCGTAGTCGGCGGCGATTTCAATGCGAAATCCCCAGAATGGGGATGTAACACCCAAAATGTAAGAGGCGATATGCTATCAGAAGCCGTGGCAGCGGCCAACCTGGATGTAATTAACACCGGAGATACCCCCACTTTCACCAGGGGGGTAACGTCGTCCATCTTAGACGTCACTTTTGTCACCGCAGGGCTCCAGGGAAAGCTGCAGAACTGGAGAGTCCTGGAAGAAGAAACTGCGAGCGACCATAAATACATCGCTTTCGAAATCCAGGTGCCGTTGCCGCAAAAAACTACGAAGAAGACTCCATCGGCGACGAGAAGCTTTAAAATTGAGCTACACGAACAACTACGAGTAGAAAGAAAAAAATTGGCAACACTAATCGAGAGAAGCCAGAAGAATTGCTGGAAAGACATTATCAACAAAGTCGAAGAAAACGTGTGGGGTGCGGGTTACAGAATTGTAGCGTCTAAGATGGGAAGGCAGCCCATTCCCGGCATGACGGAAACCAGAATAAAAACCATTCTCGAGGTGCTTTTTCCCACCCACGATACTCAGGAGTGGGAGCGTCATGCCGCAGACACTGAGCCGTTTACTATCGAAGAGCTTCAAGAGGCTGCCAAGGAAATAGGTAACGGAAAGGCGCCGGGCACGGACTGTATTCCAGCAGAAGTCCTAAAGAAGGTCGCCGAAACCCACCCTACACAAATCCTGACAGTAATAAACAAGTGCGCAAGAGAGGGCATTTTCCCAAAGTCCTGGAAAGAGGCAAAATTGGTGCTACTGCGGAAGGGCAGAAACCCCTCGACCTCCCGTCATCATACAGACCGATATGCCTCTTGAATACGACCGCAAATCTCTACGAAAAGCTAATACTCAGAAGACTTCAAAGAGAACTACAGCTGAGCGATAGTCAGTTTGGGTTTAGAAAGGGCAAATCAACAATAGACGCCCTAAAGACATTAATTGACGGGGTAAAAAAGGCCCGCGAAGGTACATGGCGAACCCGCAAGATGATTAGACATCAGAAATGCCTTCAACACCGCGGAATGGAGACACATTGTAGACGCCCTAGAAGCAAAAGGCATTACGCCCAGCCTCTGCAACAATATCAAGAGCTACCTGACCGCGAGGACACTAATTGTTGAAGAGGAGCAATATAACACAGTATTGAGAGTGACCAGCGGGGTCCCACAAGGATCAGTATTGGGGCCAACTCTATGGAACGCCATGTACGATGGAATTTTTGATATCGAAATGCCCGAAGGAGTAGAGCTGGTAGGCTTTGCGGACGACGTCACGGTCATGGTCACGACAAGGACCGTGGAAAACTTGGAAGAAAAAACGAACGTCGCAATACAGAAAACTAAAGACTGGATTGAAGAGCGGGGCCTGACTCTGGTCCCGAAAAAATGCGAGGCTCTGATGATGACCGGAAGGAGGGTGATTAAATACCCGCCCATCAGAGTGGGGCAATATTTAGTTGCTCCGAGTAAATCCGTTACGATCCTCGGAGTAACTTTCGACAAGAGCCTGAAATTCTTAGCCCACATCAACCGGGTAGTGCAAAAGGCGGAGAGGAGCTATACGGCCCTCTCGAGATTAATGCCTAATATCCATAGTCCAAACACCACCAAACGCAGAGTCCTGGCATCGGTAGTACACTCGATCATACTTTACGGGGCGCCCATATGGTTAGAAGCTATGAAAGTGGTAAAATACAAAAACACTCTCCTAAAGGTTCAGCGGAAGATGGCTCTCAGAGTTTGCTGTGCCTACAGAACAGTTTCGGAGAGCGCCATACTAGTCCTGGCGAGAATGCCACCAATAGATCTCTTAGTGGCGGAAAGGGTAACAAATTATGTAGAGCCGACGGAAGCCAGAAACAACAGAGAATCCATCATAACAGCTTGGCAAGGAAAGTGGGAGGTGTCAGAGATGGGACGTTGGACCCAGAGCTTGATTCCGAACATCTCCGAATGGTTTCTGCGGGAGCACGGAGAGCTTTGTTTCCATCTTACACAAGCTCTAACGGGACAAGGGTGCTTTAACGCCTATCTGGCCAAAATAGGGAAGGCGCCATCCCCCAATTGTCACTACTGTAACGAACCACCCGATACGCCGGAACACACCATCTTCTTCTGCCCCAAATGGTCCCAAAACCGCGAATCTATCGAAACGGTGACTGCGCTTACGCCACGAACCATGGTGAACATCATGCTGGAATCTCAAGAAAAATGGGATATGCTGCAGAACATGATTGTGGAAATATTGTCCATCAAAGAAGAAGACGAACGGCAGCGTCAGGCTGCCACACCGTAAAGGGTGAAAATCGAAACGAAGAAACTACTTCGATTCCGGATGAAAGGCGAAGAACGATTCCGCGTGCACCCGTGAATGGTGGGTCACTCCATCAAGGGAGGGGATTTTTAGTCAGTAGGAGTCTGACATACCCATAGACACGGGTCTATGAAATCCATGAGGATTTTCCCCCTTCCTACGCACAAAACAAGAAACAAAAAAAATATATATAAGATAATATTATGTATACTACAGTGACTACAGGATTGTTTATATTATTTTTGAAGTAATTACTTACTCCTGGAAAATTCTCATTAGTGATTGTTATATATTTTTTGACAAAATCAAGCCTTAGTTTTCAATTCCAATTTGTACGCAAAGGTATTTTTACTTTGGTTTTATACCAGTTCTTCAAAATACCTTACGCACAGTTTTAGGTGAACATCGCATATTACCTAATATGACAAGTTTATTCTATACTTGTGTGGCATTGATAATATGGTTCGATGTTATTTCTCTAATTATTTTTCTTGAAATAGATATGCCGAGTACTGGTTTCATAGTTGATTGTCTCTACGTTCAATATTTTTGACGTGAATTCGTCTATAAAATCGGTAGCATGTTCTAAAATGTAATAAAATTATAAAACGAATATTATTGTGTGTGTGTGTGTGTGTACGACCAATGTTAATTTCGTTCAATAGCGATTAAGAATTTTTATCCAATCGGTGAAACTGGTGAAATGCATGTACCGCGATGATGTATTCTCGTAAAGCCTAACGGCCATGTCTAAAAACATTTTTGTACTTATTACTGTCGATATTGAAATATTAACTTTAAAGCAATTTCTTTACTTGTGCACCTTTTACTGGATTTTTTCATAATGATTGATAATAGAACAAGCAATGTAATATGCCTTTGCCGAACATTAATTAGTTCCGATTTATTTAAAGTATAACAAAACCATGAGTAACCAATTACTAAAACTAAATTAGTTTACCATAAAAATTAATTATTTACTATTTAACTCCACGAAATAAAGTTTTATATAAAGTCACAAATATCTAATTTCTTTTGAAATAGTATATTATACACCAAGGTAGTGAAGCATAGTGTTATAACCCTAGCGCCAGATTAAATCCCAAGGTGCGTAGCACCGGATTTAAGCGCGGTTATAACACGCTTCACTACCGTGGTTTATAAAATTTTTCCACTACTAGGATTGTTTACTCTTATAATAATAATTGTTAATGAATAAAGTAAATCGTTTTAATTATTTATTTCAAATTATAAAACAAATGATAGTTTTTGTTTTGATGTTGACACTTGCTTGAAAATGTTTAATTAATTTTGACATAAAGGTTACATTAAATATTTTGATATTTATAAGTTTTTGCGAGTGTTTTTAAAATGAGTAAAAGTTGTACACCACCGAAATGAGAGAGATTGCTGAATCAGTGGCAGACAAGCTACTGCCGGAAAAATCCAAGACTCTTTATATGAAAGCTTATGTAACATTTAAAATTGGTGCACTGCGCGAAGTGTGGTTATAATATCTGAAAATGTACTGTTAGCATATTTCCAAAGTTATGCCAATGATAAAAAGCTTCCACTTTATGGGCACATTATTCTATGTTAAAATCAACTCTTTCTTTAAAGGACAACATAGACATTTCAAATTTTTCAAATTAGTTGCGTTCTTAAAACGCCAAAATGTGAATTACCGTAAATGTGAATTAACATGGGGTTGGAAGTCATCTACGGTAGCCGAGGACTATATAGCTGACTCACTCGGTTAAAACGAGCATAGCTCGTATGGTTCAAAGCCAATCAACATCAATTAATCAAATAAGAAATTTTGAGCGTTTTGAAGTGTTTTAAACTGTAGTTACAATAGCACGGAGATTGTAAATTTTCTAATGGAGTAAAGGTTATACAAGTTTGCGAACGACTACTAACGATAGAATAAATTTGCACATCGAAGCGAATAAATTTTTCATGATTCTGTTTCGACCACTAATTTCTTTAATATCTTCATAATTCAGTTATCCCAAAATTTAAAAAATATACAGTTTTTTAATAATATTAATGTAACAAAACACTTACCAAACAAAAAATTCTACATCGAATAAAAACAGTGAACGTGGAATGCAGTAAATAGATGTTGAAGAAAACTATTTTGTCGAAAAATGTACTATTTGTAACGATAATTGATTGTAATAATTATTAATAATCGATTTATAAAGTTTTCAGTTGTTACTTCAGCTGTCATGAGCTGTCATAATTCATAATTCTCATTTCGCCTAATTGCTAAACGTCACAAAATTCAATTTAATCAACATTTTAAATATCAAATTAATCTTATTTATAGACCGATTTTAATTATTTAAACACTATTGATAGAATTTCTTGGTTATGCTAATTCGTTTACATAATTTTCTTTCAAAATGGTTTAAAACGCATTATGTTCAAAACCTCAGGTGAATAATAAATATTATTTCATAGGTAGAAGTGGTTCACAGTTCATCCTTACGTTGAAATATAGTGTTGGCTAATGGAAAAATTATATTATAACAAATTTTCGATAGCACTCAAGAGTAAACAAAAATATTTTTCCACTACTGCATAAACACGATCATTTAACGTAATGATCGACATAACCCGTCTGTCATCCGAGGTGAATAATATTATTATTCACCTGAGGTTAATAATGAACATAAATGCGTTTTCCGAAACAATTTTGAAAGAAAATTATGATGTAAACGAATTAGCATAACCAAGAAATGCTATCAATAGTGTTTAAATAATTAAAGTCGTCTATAAATAAGATTAATTTGATATTAAAATGTTGATTAAATTGAATTTTGTGACGTTTAGCAATTAGAATATGAGAAACAAATTAATTATGACAGCTAATTATGACTAGAAACTTTATAAATCGATTATTAATAATTATTACAATCAATTATCGTTACAAATAGTCACATTATTGACAAAATAGTTTTCGTCAACTATATACTCGCAAACTTATAAATATCAAAATATTTAATGTAACCTTTATGTCAAAATTAATTAAACATTTTCAAGCAAGTTCAACATCAAAACAAAACTATCATTTGTTTTATAATTTGAAATAAATAATTAAAACGATTTACTTTATTCATTAACAATTATTATTATAAGGTAACATATCCTAGTAGTGGAAAAAATTGTATATAAACCACGGTAGTGAAGCGTGTTATAACCCGCGTTAAATCGCGGTGCTACGCACCGGGATTTAATCTGGCGCTAGGTTATAAACATGCTTTCACTGACCTTGGTGTATAATATACTATTTTCCACTACTAGCCATAAACACTATCATTTCAACGTAAGTAATCGAACTGTGAACCACGCCTTCTATCACCTGAGGTGAATAATATTCATTATTTACTAGTAGTTAATAATGAACATAAATGCGTAGTCCGGAAACTTCGGGCCATTTTGAAAGAAAATTTATGTGTAAAACGAATTAGCATAACCAAGAAATTCTATCAATAGTGTTTAAATAATTAAAATCGGTCTATAAATAAGATTAATTTGATATTTAAAATGTTGATTAAATTGGAATTTTGTGACGTTTAGCAATTAGGCGAAATGAGAATTATGAATGACAGCTCATGCCAGCATGAAGTGACAACTGAAAACTTTATAAATCGATTATTAATAATTATTACAATCAATTATCGTTACAAATAGTACATTTTTCGACAAAATAATTTTCGTCAACATCTATTTACTTGCATTCCACGTTCACTAGTTTTTATTCGATATAGAATTTTTTGTTTGGTAAGTGTTTTGTTACATTAATATTATTAAAAATCTGTATATTTTCAATTGTAGGATAACTGGATTGTGAAGATATTAAAGAAATTAGTGGTCGAAACAGAATCATGAAAAATTTATGCTCTTCGATGTGCAAATTTCTATCGTTAGAAGTAGTCGTTCGCAAACTTGTGTAACCTCTGTTACACTCTCCGTGCTATTGTAACTACAGTTTAAAACACTTCAAAACGCTCAAAATTTCTTACTAGTTGGAAGTTGTTTGAAAAAGTTTTATGACGATAACTAACAACTTGATCGATTAGTATTACATAAATGATTATAATAAACACAAGATATTAAGAAAATTTATTTATAAAAATTGTAATTGATGTTACAATTATGGCATTCCATTGATATATTTATTCCTCCAACATTTAAGGAACTAGAAGAGGTAGGTACATTAATAACAGAATTATTGATAATGTGCCCCTCTTCAATTGTAGAACTGGATTGTACAGGAACTGGTGGTGTCGAGGAATCTTCAATTGTAGAACCGGATTGTACAGGAATTAGTGGTGTCGAGGAATCTTCAATTGTAGAACCAGATTGTACAGGAATTGGTGGCGTCGAGGAAGCATCGACATGTTGATTAATTGATGTTGATTGGCTTTGGACCATACGAGCTATGCTCGTTTTAACCGGGGTGAGTCAGCTATATAGCCCTCGGCTACCGTAGATGACTTCCAACCCCATGTTGTTTCAACTGCAGGATATTTCCACCGCTAGCAGCTAATATTGTGGCTGAAGTTCTTCGAAGCTATGACCCGTGTAAGACGCAGGGTTTTGCAAATTTAAATACATTGCAATTTTGTTTGGTACTTGCCCTATTGTATTATGACCAATATTTTGCTTTGTAGCTTTTCCATTGCGTATACTAATAAAAAATTTTTTGCATGTCGGAAGTTGATCTAATTTTTAAATATGTTTTACAATTTTCATCCAAAGGGGTTCCATAACAACAAATTTTCTAGATGAACCATTTTACTATTACGAATGTTTATAATAATCATATCATCTTTTATGATAACATCAGAAAGAAGCAAATTGCAAAGTTCATCGCATCTGCAAGCCCCAGATAAACCAATTATAAGAATTGCCTTATTTACAATATGACATTCATCGGGTGCATTAATCAGAAATTTTGTAATTTCTTCTTGACTGAAAACGGAAGACTTCTTAGCACGGTAATTCACATTTTGGCGTTTTAAGAACGCAACTAATTTGAAAAACTTTGAAATGTCTATGTTGTCCTTTAAAGAAAGAGTTGATTTTAACATAGAATAATGTGCCCATAAAGTGGAAGCTTTTTTATCATTGGCATAACTTTGGAAATATGCTAACAGTACATTTTCAGATATTATAACCACACTTCGCGCAGTGCACCAATTTTAAATGTTACATAAGCTTTCATATAAAGAGTCTTGATTTTTCCGGCAGTAGCTTGTCTGCCACTGATTCAAGCAATCTTCTCATTTCGGTGGTGTACAACTTTCACTCATTTTAAAACACTCACAAAAACTTATAAATATCAAAATATTTAATGTAACCTTTATGTCAAAATTAATTAAACATTTTCAAGCAAGTGTCAACATCAAAACAAAAACTATCATTTGTTTTATAATTTGAAATAAATAATTAAAACGATTTACTTTATTCATTAACAATTATTAATTATAGAGTAAACAATCCTAGTTGGAAAAATTGTATATAAACAGTGTGAACGTTTATAACCCGCGCGCCTTAAATCCGCGTCTAGCATTGGATTTAATCTGGTCGCTAGGTTATAACACTATGTTCAACCTTGGTGTATAATATACTATTATATAAAATTTGTTTAAAATATAAATATTTCCTCAAAATAACAGAGAAAAATCATGCAGTTTCCTTCGAGGCACTTCCTCGTATAGATAGATTTACTAATTTATTCTTCTTTAAAACTAAATTATTATGAATAAAATAATATACGTGCATAGTGTATGTACTATAACATACATGTTCGGTAATTTTGTTACGTTCGGCTCTGCTTCTCACCTCGTTAAGTAATATACTATTATATCTCATAAAGTAGCAGCGTTGTTAAATACTTTTAAATAACATAAAAATACAATTATTTTATAATATAAAATAAAATTATTTATTACTGCTATTTAACTAAATTATTTAATTTCATACCTACATAGTAAATATCTCCTCACATTATATTAAACTACCTACTATTTCTTACGTCTACAAGTATTTAAAGGTTATCCGTCGTCATCTCTTTTCAGAGCTCCTTTGACGACCAACGTACATACATCTTATACCTAAACGTATTAATATGTCAATTAAAGAAGGAAATCAAGAATTTCAGTCATTTTTTCCCGATTTTTTAAATGATTTGATAGACGCTGTTCGGTTTTCCGACATTCCAGAAGTGTCAACTCGATTTGCTGAAGTTTTACAATATAACGTTCCAACGGGAAAAAAAATTCGTGGAGTTGTATTGGTTGCCGCATACAAAATCATTGAACGTCCCGAAAAACTTACTCCAGAAAACGTTCGACTAGCAAATATTTTGGGATGGTGTGTAGAATTGGTAAGTTATGTTTGTGTTTACTTGGAAAATTTTTTTAATTAAATTAAGAGCTTTAACATCTGGTTGTGTTAATTGTTTGTTGGTAATTGGCAATGGTTCATTAGGTGGGGTAGTTTTATAATTTAAAACACAAAGATTTATTTTAATAAATCCAGAGCATTGATATGCTCTCCGGGGGGTCAAGCTAAGAAATGTTTGGGCCCAGAATTAACCATTAATCACCACGATCCATCATTGTTGTGAGTTGAATAAATTTAAAAATTATTTATTGTTATATCACTTTTTAAAATTACAATATTGCTTGTTTTTGTTGAAGTTATTCATAAAATTTTTATTTTTGATACTTTCTAAACTATAAATTTCAGGATCATAATATTTATGTATATATACCTACTCGTAAATATTTATATTAAATTAGTTACCGATTTTTTAGAAACAAACATTTATTTATCTGTTTTTTAGAGTGGGCAAACATGAAATAATTAGTAGGGCAAACTTAAAAAATAATTAAATCCTAGCTTAATTTGAACTTGGTTAAATTATTTAAAAAATTCAACTATTCGTTATTAATAATTGATTATATTATTATTAGTAAATAATTTTTGTCTTTACAAAACAAGATTAAATAATATTTTTAATATTCAAATTAAACGCTTTTTAATATTTTATTTATACATTTTTAAAAAAATTTTAAAAATACTTTTACTTTGCCTCAAATGTAACTTTTGAATGAACCTAACTTAATTATTTATATTTTTACCTATTTCAGTTACAAACCTTCTTCATACTGTACGACGACATTATGGACCAAGCAGAAACGCGACGAGGATCTCTCTGTTGGTATAAAAAACCAGATGTCGGATTTCAAGCCATATGCGATGCCATCATGGTAGAAAATATCATTTTTGCGATACTAAAGAAATACTTTTTTAATCACTCAAGTTACACACAAATGTTGGAACTGTTTCACTATGCATCACTAAAAACATCTATGGGTCAATGCTTAGACGTTATGTGTATGACGGATGATAAACCAAATTTGGATTCTTTTACTATGGACAGATACAACGCAATAGTTAAATTAAAAACTGCATATTATTCCTTTTACTTACCCGTTGCTTTAGCTATGAATTTAGCCCAAATTCATGACGATCAGTTGCATCGACAAGCAAAAACTATACTTTTGGAAATTGGACGCTTCTATCAAATACAAGTACTCTTGTCTAATTATAGTTTCAACCTTGCATAATTTTAATAAGTAAAAATCTTATTTTAGGATGATTTTTTGGATTGCTTTGGAAACCCAGATGTTACTGGCAAAAAGGGAACCGACATTTTTGATGGTAAATGTACTTGGTTAGTTGTAACTGCATTGGAGAGAGCAAATCTTGAACAGATAGAAATTTTGAAGAAGCATTACGGTAAACATAACGTTGAAAGCGAACAAATTGTGCGTAATTTGTATGAAGAATTGGGTTTACCCAATACTTACGCAATTTACGAAGAAGAAAGTTACAAACTTATTCGCACTGATATTCAGCAGATTCCTGAAGTACTTCCACATTCGCTATTCTTGAAATTTATGGAAATGATTTACAAACGAGATTATTAGTAACGACTTTCAAGCAAAATTGGTTATTTTGTTTTAGATTTGTTATAGATCATGTTATATACCATATGAGGTGTTAATGTTTTTACTGTTTAATTAATTAAAAGTTTGGTATTATTTAGATAATCAATGATGTATTTAGGAATAACATTTGGTAGGGTAAGCAGTGACTTTGAATATATTTGAAAATATTATTATAAAGCTTATTTAATAATAATATTATTGCAATAAATGTGGAATCCGGGCGAGATGAGAATTCTGACCGCCTTCTCTCGGCAGGCAATGGCAAACCACCTAGCTTTGGGGGCAAGAGTTAATTAAACGTGACTCAGTACACTTTTCCCTATAAAATGGTTCAACCAAACGAAAGAACAGAAAATACAAGAACTTTAAAGGCAGGATGAACTTAGTCGGAGTTGTAAAAGGCCACAATTTAATTTTGAAAATTGCAATTTTCCCATAAGAAATACATGTAAGTGTATTATTGCGTAATGTTGCGCAATAATTTTATACATTTTGGTGGCGGTCCGTGCTGATTTATACTAGCCGCGTTCTACCTTAAGGCGGGGCCAAATAGAGCAGTGGGAAACGAGGCAGTCGCTCCTGAGATCTGCCGCGTCAACTTTCAAACTTTTCGAGTTGGAGCCGCTTAAGGGATGTTTTTAATAAGTTTAGCGCGTGTCAAAACCGTTCGTAGCGCCCTTCAAGACCCTCCGGGTCTTGAAAGGTTGCAGAAAATAGGTTTTGACAGCGCAATTACATCAAAAACGAATTCACACAAAAAGTGACTTTTTTTCGAAAATTTGTTGTCCGATCACAACTTTAATTCTTTTTATTAGCTAATTACACCATTATCTATCATAATTCGTTGTAAAAACCATGTTTCTGATATAATTACCGTCGCCACAGCCTACTTTAATTTTGGTGGGCGGGTTACAGTACTGTCGCGGATAGGATTATTTGGGGGTTGGGGTGTAGCTTATTGGTTAAAACTCGGTTTGGGTATCAATTAATTATTATATTAATCAATAATTTTTACATTATTTCTATATCTAAATTTACATTGTACAATTCTTACTTACCCTAAGATCACCTCACGCAACCTTAGGGCTGCCTAGCCTTACGGCTCACCATTGTCGACTAACTTATTTTTTACCTCATTCATTCGTTCACACAACCATTTTCTTATCCTACATTTTCGTACCACCTTAAGCTATTTGATGACGGTGTTTCTGTTCATTTGATTACTGAGTTAGTTTATTTTATATACAGGTGGACATATGTGACAGTACAAAAGAGCCAATGATAAAATTGCATTCTAAATTAATTTTTAAAGCCTTTTTTAACCAAATTTGTGGACCGTCCGCAAATTTTATATTTTTATGTCTATATAGCATCATTATCTATCATAATTTACAAAAATTATGGTAAAATCGCAATCACGGTTGATTAACTCTCGCCGCTTTGGGTGCCATCATCCAAGTTATGTACAAATGTTGGAATTATTTCACGATGTAACTTTAAAGATCTCTATGGGCCAATCATTGGACATTATGTGTATGACGGATAGTAAACCAAATTTAGATTCATTTACTATGAATAGATACAACGCGATAGTTAAATACAAGACCGCATATTATTTGTTTTATTTACCCGTTGCTTTAGCTATGAATTTATCTGAAAAACAAGAAGATGAGTTACATCGACAAGCAAAAACAATACTTTTAGAAATGGGCCACTTCTTCCAAATACAAGTATGATCTATTTAATTTATATTTCAAAAAATTGCATTTAATAACCATAAATCTTATTTTAGGACGACTTTTTGGATTGCTTTGGTAATCCAGAAGTAACTGGTAAAGAGGAAACAGATACTATTGAAGGCAAATGTGGTGGCTAGCTGTGGTTGCTTTGCAGAGGGCTAGTCCTGAACAGAAAGAAATTTTGAAGGAACATTACGGCAAACTTAACAATGAGAGTAAGCAAATATGTAGTACGTAATTTGTATGAGGAATTAGGATTACCCCATACCTATGCAATTTACAAAGAAGAAAGTTTCAATCTCATCCGTACACACATACAACAGATTTCCAAAGGACTGCCACACACACTGTATTTTAAATTTATGGAAAAACTTTATAGGCGAGAGTGTTAATAAAAACTTTTAAACAAAATTAATTCTAGTTTATGGTTTACTCTTGGTCATGTTATGTGTGAAAAACATGTTATTTAATATGAGTTATTTATACATTTTTAAGAAATGCCCTTGTAAAAGATCAAAATTTGCTAGATGCAGATTTTTGTTAAAACGTTATCTTATAATTTTATTAGAATAATTGTCGATATCAAAAAAGCATAGTTTATGTTTTGTATAATTCACTTACTGTTATGATATTTAGGATAATTTCAAATTATGTTATTTTTGTTAGATGTTTTAGTTAATTTTTTTTATATTTTCTTCTATTGATTGAAAATACAATAAATTATACTTATTATAACATTTTACTTTATCATATCGCACCCTGAAAATAACACTGTCGTAACTTCCAAAACCATTATTTTGAGATAATCGCATTTTAAAGATTGCAACGGTTGTAGTAATTTTACCATTATGTATAATGTCACCTAATTTATTTTAAATAATAATTTGGTCGGTTCTAAACCTAAACAAGTAGTATTTTGAGAATGGAAATAAATTTTATGCTATAAATTAATTAAATAAAAGTTGAAGGTGGAACATACGACAGTTTTCCATTAAAAGATGAATGTACAACAGTATTACTTGTTTATTATTTTCAAAAAGTCTTCAATAATGTTATCTAATCTAAAAATAAATTTTCTTCTTCTTCCTCTTCATCTTGCAGATCAATTACAAAATTTTTTGTTTAATGCGATTGCTTACCAGTGCTTCATAAAACATTCGTTTTATGGGTATTGGGATGTGTTCTGATTCACTAATTAAATAAATTTTCTTCTTCTTCAATAGATATTCTATGGCTTGCATACATTGCAAAATTTTTTGTGGATGTACTAGAACTTTCATTCTTCCGCAGGCTTGTATGTTATTAGTGAATGTTAAAGAATCTTCTGTTCCCATGACTTTTGTAAAATAATTGATTTGGATGGCTTGACAACAATTGACAATTTTGTATGTACTAAACTTCTTCTTCACAGAAGCTGTAATTTGGTGAATGTAAAAGTTGTTCTGCTACATGACCTATGTAAAAATTGAATTTGAGTGGTATTGAACAAGAGTCTAAAAATTATAATAATCAAAATCTTGTAAAATTGTCATTTTGGAAGTTCGTAATGTTATTTTCAAATAATAATATTTTAGAATGAATTTTGAGTTTACACTTTGAAAGGTATAAAATAAACATTTCAAATTAAATTGTCATTTGGTTGACATTGTTTAATTTTGTATGTAAATATTGATTAAATTTTTCAGATAAAAATAATGGTTTATCAAAAAATTGATTTTCAATTATTTTAAATTTTTTATTTAATGTAGCTTTAATTAATATTTTAAAACTAAAGTTTTAAAACTAATTAGATGTATTTATATGAAAATTAATTTAATTTTGATAAAATGTTAATTAATTTTAATTATTTTTAAATCTTATATTTAAATATTAGAATGTTAATTATTAAATTTTAAGTTTTTAAAATATTTAGTCTATTAAAATTGGAACTCTGCCTTTGTTGAAGTACTTTACTTTAGGCTCTTGGACTTAAAAAGAATTTAAATGGGTAGACTGAATAATTATTCAGCAAACTTCGTACCTTAAATAATAATTGTTGTGTTAAGTTATTAGGTGATTCTTAATCTTATAAATTTTATTTTAATATAAAAAGTTAATAAAAGTTCAAAATGGAACTAATTCACGTACAGCAAAGCAACCATGTGCTGAATGGGTTGCACTCGCGTCAATTATCTTCATTGAAGGACCTTGCGATACACTATATTTTTGGTTTTATTGTTAGGGGCGAGAATGAATAAAGCGGATGGTTTGCCTACACGTGAACATGCTACGTACAATTGACCATGAGAAAACAACTATTTTCTATATTCAGTCCACAAACATTCAAGGATTGGCCTTGCGATTTGTTTATCGTCATGGCGAATGCAAGACGAATCGGATATTGAATTCGTTTAAATTCGAATGGCATATCGGTTGGTATCATCGGAATTCTCGGAATGAGAACTTCCTCACCTTAAATTTTCCCTTAAGTATCGTTGCGTGAATTATATTGCCCATGAGTTTTTCACCACCAAAACGCGTTCATGATGACAACCGAGCCAACTTTTAGTAGTAAATTTCGGTGGTAAGCCAGGCACATCCAGTGAGTTTAGAAATTCAGTGGATAGTTAGTTGCTTCGTCTTGTTTGTTACACTGTCAATAGATTTGAAGGAATGCAGTGGACCAACAATTTGATTTTGAATTATTATGTTTAAGTCATCTACATCCTTGTTCTTTGCTGCTAAAATTGCTCGTTCACTCAACCAATTGTAATTTTGTGGTTAGCAATGATATCCGGGAACACTTTACTAATTAGCTCGTTCTTCGTTGAGACAAAATTGCAAAATTCGGCGGAAACGAAATCAATCCGCTCGATTCGTCGACAGGAATACGGCTATTACCGATATCCAGCAATTGTTTAGAGAACTTTTCGGCAGAAGGATCATTTAGCAATGCAACTCGCATGTTTGTCGTCAGCTCAAGTTTTTACATAGCGCCACAGAGTCGATGATTTGAGGCAAGCGTTTATTTCATCCGCAGCGGTCGATCTTGGACAAAGGCAGAGTTTCACCTTTTAATGAGACCCCGGGCGAAGCGGGTCTTTGCATTACGGCTTCGTTGTGAAGGATTCGTTCTTCTTGCTCGCGGCATTGTAGAATTAGATTACATTAATTTCCATGTCCATGACTGACTGACTGACTCTTTAATATCTGCCGGTTGTGTCATGTACCAACCTTTAGATATTAAATATTCACCAATCACCGTTCACCATACCTAATCCGTTATGCTTTATTTACATATACACTGTATAAAACATTATTACACTAAATTAATACAGGACCGTATTTACATATAATCATGAAAATCGGTTCAGCCGTTCTCGAGTTATAAATGGTGTAACTAAACACAATTTTGCGACTTTCTTTTATATATAGATATAGATGTTACTTTAAAACTAAGATTAATTTATTATCCACCAATCACCGTTCACCATACCTAATCCGTTATTAAAAATACAAAATTTCTAAAACCGTAATAGTTGACTTTCTATTCTTTTAATAGTTATTCTGTTAATCCAGGAGAACAAATCCAACAAAGCAAAAATCATGAAAATCGGTTCAGCGTTCTCGAGTTATAAATGTTAACTACAACAATTTCTTTTTATATATGTTACTGTAAAGCGAAAACCGGTAAATCCTAGGATTTACGCGTTAAACCTAGGATTTACCAATTTACTTTGGTAAATGCCCGAAAAAGTGAATTATCAATACAATTTCGGGCTTTTACCATGTCATATCGGTCAATCTTAGGATTTACTGGTTCGTGTTGGTAAATGTACGAATGTTATGTTAATTGAATTTCCAATTGTGAAATTTATTTTTATTGACGGTTGTTACTTTATTACATTTATATAAACATCAAATTTAATTATATTTAAAGGTATTAAGTAGTACGTTCATAATTATATAAATAACGTATTAGTACATATCAGTTTACTTGTTAGTACATGATGAACTTCCATGGCATTTTGAATTGCATAATTTTCCGGATGATTTACATAAACATCTATTGGTAGAACATTTACGAGTACAGTTACATCTTTGAAACCCTGTCCTCCAGATAAAGACATTTGTCACTGCTCCTCTTACACTTATTTCATTGGCAGGAACATCCACGGAATTAATAAAATTTTCTTTGCAAATGGTGAATTGATTTCTAGTAAATAATTGTGGAAGAGTCCCTGCACTTGTTCCCAGTTGATAGAAATCGTCATCTTTAATATCCATTATAACAGCCAAGAGGGTTCTTGGGTCTGTTTTAGATCGATCTACTTCCGGTATTTTAACTTTAACTGTTTGTCCCAGTGTTGCAGGGGGAAATTTTTTGTTCGATACCATTTTCATTTTCTTTGCCTGCTCCTCCAATCCTTTGTGAGCTTGTTGCCTGTGTTGTTGAATATTTGATGCATTACTATCGATTAATTCAATTTCGTAATTATTGTCTTCAGAAGTACTTACTATAGTAGCACTAGTTCCGCTGCTACAGCTAGGTACAACACCATTTTCCATATCACAGGACACACCATCGTTTTCTTCGCCAAAATTTGAAGTCATAATATTCTCTTCATTTATTAGATCATTGCCATCATCTTGGAAAGAGCTTTCGAGATCTTCTTCGCTTTTATGTTTGGTAATACTTTGGATGGGATGTTGGCGCTAGAGGCCCATCCTCATCGGACAACCGAACATAGCCTCATAAGGAGAACGCTTAATTCCTTCATGATAAGCGTTGTTTTCATGGCTTGAACAAATCTTAATGACTCGGACCATTTTTACTGCCATTCGTTTCCATCCAAGTAGTAATCATATTCTGAATGTCTTGATTAGCTCGTTCCACTGATCCTTGCGACTGACTGTGCCGCGGTTTTCCATGCACAATTTTAACACCGTTCCACATTTGACAAAGTTCAGTTATTATAGCATTTGCAAATTCTCGACCATTATCCGAATGTAGTATGTTGGGGCCCCAAAAGTGTAAAATGTCTAGAAGATTGTAGGCAATTTCTTCGGCGCGCTTGTTAGAAAGAGGGCGTATAATAACAAATTTTGAAAGATGATCCTGATAAACCATGATAAATCTAAATCCACCATCAGGATTTGATTGCATATCGATAAGATCAACTTGGCATCTTGAATTCATTTCTGTGTGTAGTATAGGTTGAACCACTAAACTTTTTTTGGCATACTAGACTTTTTCTGACACGGCTCACGTAACCGTAGATACTGAACTATCGATTCAATTGAACAATTTTTGTATTTACGGTTAGCTTCTTTCATGGTTCTTGTTCTACCGCCATGGACCGTTGCAAGATTTGTTTCATGTAATGCTGTAAATAAGTCTTCATACTCACATAATAGCGTATATCTTGACATCCTGGCAAAAGCGGTTGATAAGCCTTTCCTCACCACTAATACTCAAAATATCAAATCGTTTTAATCTTCTGTAATGTACCGCTTTTTTGCACTTAACAAGTTTAGCCTCTTTCACTTCACGAATATAGTTACTATATTTATTACTCGTGATATAAAAATTATTGTCATCATTTTATCAGCAACAATAAGATTCATTTTATCATAAAAACGCTTTTCATCAGCCATATTATTGTAATAAATATTACAAGTTCAATATTTCTACAAATATTTACAAGAAATATAAATAAACTATTACACAAAACTAAATTATATTTACAAGTTGTAGGTTTTCTTTTATATATAGCATTCGTACATTTACCAACACGAACCAGTTAATCCTAAGATTGACCGATATGACTTGGTAAAAGCCCGAAATTGTATTGATAATTCACTTTTCGGGCATTTACCAAAGTAAATTGGTAAATCTAGGTTTAACGCGTAAATCTAAGTTTACCGGTTTTCGAGCTTCTACAGTAACATATATATAGATTTCAAATACTAATGAAAATTTCAAAACTAAAGTTGGTATTTTGTATTTTTATATTTATACTTACAATTAGAGCTGATTAGATTCTGGGTCACATTGGTTAATAGAAAATATTTTGTTCTTTTTTTTTATTCAAACTTATTTTTTAATAGTTAATAAAAGTATGATGAAGTCATGCGCATGGCTACATCCCATTTTTTTTAAATATACCAATGTTTAATTTTTTCTTGTTGGCATTAAGAAAAAGCATTGAAAGATTTCTACAATATGTGTATTACGATATTATGTGTGTTAATAAATTATTTATAAACGTGTGTATTATAGCATTTCAAAATTTTAAAAAGTGAATACCCAAATGCCACAAGTACACGTAAATAAATTATTTTTAAATATTTTGAAAATTGCAAATTCAAATAAATGTTCTACAATTTTCGTTTAATATTATTATTAAACGAAGTTTTAGTTATTACAACTATTTTCTGCATTTAATTATTATATCAAGCTTGTCAATTAACGTTGATTATAAAAGCGACTTCATACGGTGACCGTAAAAAGTATTCGTACACCTGAAAATTACAAATTAAAAGCTATCTTGTATACCAGTTAGAAAAAGTTGTTTCGATCATTCACATCTTCGTCATTTTTTAATTTCTTATATTATAAAATAAAAACTATTTAATATTTTTAATAGCTGCGTCAAAAAATTTTTTATTTTTATATATATGTTTCCGAGCTCCAAAGTAGTGTAACCACTTAAGAAAAGAAATGTTAAAAAATTCCAGGATTTATTTTTTTCGATTTTGTTGCAAAGCCTATTATATTTTAAACGAAACTACTTACAAAAAACTAACGGGCTTATACGGATAGAAAATTTCACCATTTCTAACTTTAGTCTAGTAAAATTTTTTGGAAAATCAACACGTTTTACAGAAAATCCCAAAATAATGTACAAGTTCGGTACAAAAAAAATAATAAGTTCAAAGAAATTATCAAAAATTTTGTTCTAATCGACAAGATGTGGCGGAAATTAATGAATAAAGTGCCGTTATAAATAATGCTGGTTTATACCTTTTAAATAGAGCACGTTTGTGTGTTGAAGATGAGAGTGGCCATTTTTAAAATTTATTAAAATAAATTTTTTTGAATGTTTTATTTTTTTTGTGCTGACCTTGTTCATTATTTTGAAATTTTTGTAAAATGGGTTAGTTTTTCAAGAAATGTTAATAGACTAAAATTATAGGCCGTTAAATTTGCTATCCAAATTAAGCCGTTAGTTTTTTGTAAGTAGTTTTATTTAAAAGATATAGGGCTGTCAACAAAAACAAAAAATAAAACTTAGAATTTTTTAACATTTCTTTTCTTAATTTAATTCATAACTCGAAATTCGTTCATTCTAGACGATAAAAGGTTATACACTAGTTTGTAGATAAGCAAGTGATTTTTCAAAAATTATAAATTCATTAATAGCATAAAATTAATAGTTACGGCGTTATGGCCGTTTGAAGGCAGAAATTTAAAAAAGTACTTTAAAGAGGGTACCACCGAAGGGTTTGAATAAGACAAAAATTTTATGTAAAATGTATATTAGAAAAGTGTTTTCTATCTCCAACTTAAAGGTTTTCCATGATCGCGGGGACACCCTGTATATAATTACCGATAAAGCGGTTCTATCAGCGCACTATTTACCGTTTTGATTGAAACTCTGTTATTTATTATCAGATTTAGTTTATTTTTTGGTGACAAGTCAATTATAATTACTTAAACAAAGTGTAGGTTTTACTTTTCTTCATTATGGCCAATTTTTTGAAATAAAAATACAAGTAATGATTTAAGTTTTTAACATTTGAAATCAAAACCTACAAGTTGTAGGCCAAAATTTTTTTTGAATTTTCCCAAACCCCAAAATTTAACCCCTAACAACCCCTGGC